>CAXKVY010002029.1:0-40468 GCA_964058915.1 Tetropium fuscum | reverse complement strand
TGTTATTTTAAATGATACCCTGTACATTTTTTTACCCATCTGATTCGTCTTTAAATTCTCTTTTCGATCATGTATCGCACCATGGCATTTGTTTTTAAACTGACAGTAATAATCATTTTATTGTATTAAGCATAGGTGGCCATGATATAAACCTTGGCATATATTGATGGTTAGTGTGCCGTGATATCGAAAGACTTCTGGTACGCAACTTTGTGTCTCATATTTTTTTGGGCATAATCAGTAGCTGAACAGACTAACTAGATCTATCTTATTTAAAAGAAAAAATCTCTAAACAACCAACGATATTATAAAAACTAAGATAGGAACTCCATTTTTTTATTTAACCTACTTAAGAAATACTTATTTATCTTTTATTTTCAGCCATTACAATTGCTGTACCTATCCCATTTTGCTTTCTTCATTAAAATTAGTATCGATAATTATTGCATAGTAATGATCATTGTTACTACCTACTGTAACAAAAATATTTAGTTAGGCAGGCGGTGGAAACAAAATAAAAGAAGGTAAAAGGAATTATTTAAAAAATAAAAAACATTTGATAATAATAATGAAAACCATACACTATTACACTAAGGAATACATTTTTATATCGAAGAAATGAAATTAAAATAAAATATTTACTGAAACACTAAATACAAAAAATATTTTTTACTCTAGGTGCTCAACATGTCCGTTATTATCTTTGCACAATCGAGTTTTTGTGACGGTAGCTCTAAGCATGTTATCTAACTGTAATTCAGTAATCCCATTAATGGCTCTTCTGACTCTTATTTCCATGTCTTCTCGGTTTGTTGGTGGAGTCCTATAAACTTTTTCCTTGAGGTGGCCCCAAAAAATCGAGCGGCGTAAGGTCCGGTGACCTTGCAGGCCATCTTACGGGTCCATTTGTTCCCATCCAGTTATCTCCAAACCTTTCATTTAGGTAATTCATCACTACTCTGCAGTTATGTGGTGGAGCCCCATCCTATTGAAACATTATTGGGTCAACATTAAGTGGCAGTTCTTCCAAAAAATCTTCGATCTGGTTTTGCAAAAATTCCAAATATCTTTCTCCATTTAATGTTCCGTCAAAAATTATTGGCACAATAATTCTTCTGCCACGTACCCCCAACCATACATTAAAACTAAATCGCTCCTGATATGCACTTTCTTTCATAATTCTGGGATTTTCCTGTGCCCAATAACGAGTGTTGTTACGATTCAATAATCCCAAATTAGTAAACCTGCATTCGTCGGAAAATAAAATTTGTTTATGAAAATTATTGTCCACATTGTGTCTGTTGAAAAACCAATTACAATATCCAATCTTCTTTGAAAATCATTTTCGTATAAATGCTGGTGTATTTGGTACTTGTATGATTTAAATTTATGGTTCCTCAAAATGCGTCGAGCTGATTCCCGATTTACACCGGTTTGGTCCTCAATATGTCTTATCGAAATTGTGGGATCTGCCTCGACAATTACCAATACATTGATTTCCGATTCTTCATCGATAATAAAATTATTTCCAGGTACATTTGGTTCTCTTCTGAATTGCTGTTCAACTCTTCCAAAATAGTTGTACGGTGGATGATTTCTTTCGGGAAATATTTCTTCATATAACTGAGCAGCCTGTCTGCTATTTTTTTTATATTCGCCATAGATTAATAGCATATATACTTTTTCATTTCTTGAATACATGATAAAAATACTATTTAGAACGCGCTAACTTAGGTATAATTTAACAATAAATACTTAAATCGTTGTCAAGTAAACAATTAATTCTTTATTGTCAAACCAAAATGACGCGTCTTTTCTCATTTTATTTTTTTTCCATGGCCTGCCTAACTAAATATTTTTGTTACAGTAGGTAGTAACAATGTTCATTACTATGCAATAAGTATCGATACTAATTTTAATGAAGAAAGCAAAATGGGATAGGTACAGCAATTGTAATGGCCGAAAATAAAAGATAAATAAGTATTTCTTAAGTAGGTCAAATAAAAAAATCTTAGTTTTTATAATATCGTTGGTTGTTTAGAGATTTTTTCTTTTAAATAAGAAAGATCTAGTTACTCTGTTCAGCTACTGATTATGCCCAAAAAAATATGAGACACAAAGTTGCGTATCAGAAGTCTTTCGATATCACGGCACACTAAGCATCAATATCTGCCAAGGTTCATATCATGGCCACCTATGCTTAATACAATAAAATGATTATTAACTGTCAGTTTAAAAACAAATGCTATGGTGCGATACATGGTTGAAAAGAGAATTTAAAGACGATTCAGATGGGCAAAAAAAATATACAGAGTATCATTTAAAATAACAAAGTTTGCATCACTTCTGCTTAAACCGGAAGTTTAAAGAAATGTTTGATATGCTCAAAAAAAGGACAATTATGTAATATACAACTCTCCCAAAGTTGAAAATTTTAACTTTTTAAATAGTAAAGTTACAGAGCGTTACATGTCTCCTGTGTCACCCGGTATACATTAAAAAGTAATGGTCCTAATATGGATCCTTAAGGAACCTCTGAAGTGACCGATATTATAACAGATTGTTGACCATAACAGTGAATAAATTGTTATGCTATAACATTGTGTATTTCTGGAACTAATGAAAACAATAAACTGAATCAAAAAAAGAATGTTAAGGAAGACTAGATAACTAGATAGGATAAGACTAGAGTACGATCAAATTAATTTTAACTTGCTGATGTAAGTGTTGGGCTCCACAGGAAAATACAAAATTTAATGAAAAAAAAACACGTCGCATTGTTACACCCTGTAATGAATAAAACAAAATTTCTTTTGAAAACAATAGAACATTCACATTGTTGAATAAGGAGGCTCTCATACAAAAAAATCATTTAAATTGGAGAAGAAGTCTAGACAAAAATTAAATTAAAACTTTTGTTTATTTCTTTGAGAACTGTAGTTTCTCCATAAATCATTAAAATATTTAAATGAAAGAATATTCCTCTTAATTGTTTGCACTCTATTCCTGTACATACTGTTGGCAACCCTAAACAAAAAACAATTCTATAGCTGACAGTTTAGGGTTAGTAAAAATGGAGCGTTACACAATAGAACAACGTGTCTTCATTATTGAACAATATTTCAAAAATAATGAAAGCTTGGCGCTCGCAGTTCGAAAATTTCATACAAAATATGGTCGGAATAGTGTTTTAACTTCGTCAACTGTGAACAGATTAATTGAACAATTCAAGTAGACTGGAGCTGTTGGAGACGCCAAACACACTGGTCGTCCAAGAACAAGCCGTTCAAATGTCAATATCGAAGCAGTGCGTGAGAGTGTCGGTGACAATCGTCGTGAACAAGAATTGCAAATTTCAGGAAGCTCTCTACAGCGTATACTCACTAAAGATCTGTGTCTCCTTGCTTACAAAATTCAATTAACGCAACAATTGAAGGCTAATGACCAGCATGCACAGCGAAGAGAGTTCGTTGAATGGATTAATGAACATCAACAAATGGATGCTGATTTTTCGAGCAACATCATCCTAAGGGATGAAGCACATTTTCACCTTGATGGCTTTGTTAATCGACAAAATTGCCGCTTTTGGGGTTCTGAGACACATGTGATTGTAGAAAAACAAATGCATCCACAACGTGTCACTGTTTGGTATGGATTTTGGGCTGGAGGCATAATTGGACCATGTTTTTTTGAAAATGAGGCTGGTCAAGCAGAGGCTCGATATCGCGACATGATAACACAGTTCTTTCTGCCGAAATTGGATGATATTGATGTGGCCAATATGTGGTTTCAACAAGACGGTGCCACATGCCATACAATCCGTGAAACAATTCAATTACTGCATGAGACATTTCCAGGCCGTGTACTCTCTCGTTTCGGTGATCAGAATTGGCCCCCTAGATCGTGTGATTTAACACCATTAGATTTCTTTTTATGGGTTTTTTGAAATCACAGATCTATGTCAAGAGTTATTTTATATATACCACCGCATACCTCAATGCAAGACTTTGATTTATTTTTTGATGCTATGGGTTCTTTAGCATGTCTGAGGGATGATGTTAATACACTCCCCGGCACAAAATTCCGTCACCCTAAAATTTTGCCCAATTTTGTTGTTTTATAACTTTTTTATTTTTCATCTGATTTTCATAAATTTTTTACCAGTCTGTAGATCAGTTCATTGTGTGTCTTTTTAATTATTGTAATAAGTTAATTATTTTTCGTCCAGGCAATATTATACAGGGGTAAATCAAAGTGTTGTTTTTTGTCGTAAACTCAAAACACCCTGTGGAAAAATTGATGCGAATAATTTTGTTTACAAACTGTTTGCTGCCATCTTAGACGTATTGTAAACATTTTGTTTTTTGATTCATCCCATTATCTCATTTCTTCTGCGAGCAGCAAAATTTTAAATGAAACGCTGATTTCAAGCTTATTTTTATTAACAAAAACATCCACTAGGTATATCACAAAATTAATTAACAAAGACAAATTTTAATAACGTGTATGTCCTCCTCTCGCAGCAATGACAGCTTGCATTCTTCGTGGCATCGAATTAATAAGATTACTTATTCTGTCTTGAGGAATAGCCTGATATTCTTCTGTCAGCGCCAGCCGTAAGTCTTGCAAGGTTGCAAACAAACCCTGGATTCATCTGTGAATAGTACGTTTCCCCACTGTTCTACAGTCCAGTCAGCATGCGCTCTTGCAAATCTCAGTCGGTGTTGTCGATGCCGAGGAAGCAATTTTGGACATACTGCTGGCCTTCGTGAATGCAATCCTGCTTCTAACAATCTTCTACGTATCGTTCTTTCACTTACACTTACTCGACGTACCATTTGCAAGTCATTTTTTAGATACACAGCAGTAGCTCTTCGATCTCTTAAAGAACTCATAATGACAAAGTGATCATCAGCTTGAGTGGTCATTCTCCTTCTGCCAGAGCCTTGCCGCCTAATAAAGTTTCCCGTCTGTAGATACCTATTCCAAACATCACACACTGTAGACCGCGCAATTCCCAGAGTACGGGAGACATAACTCTTATTGCGGCCATCCTCTATTAAGGCAACAATTCTACCTACGTCTGCTGTAGTTACCATGATGACAACACACTAAATTAACTGTACTGTCAAATATTCTGTCACAATAACCGCGTATTTAGCCAACGTCGATGTTTGTTAATTAAAAATGATAAAATTAACAGTGTTTCATTTAAAATTTTGCTGCTCGCAGAAGAAATGAGATAATGGGATGAATCAAAAAACAAAATGTTTACAATACGTCTAAGATGGCAGCAAACAGTTTGTAAACAAAATTATTTGTTTACAAACGTTTACAACTGTTTGTTGAAAAATGTTACACGCGGTGCAACAAACAAAGGTCAATTTTTGCAACCAGGATTTCTACATTTTGATCTGCTTTTTTGTTCTTTGTTTTTAAAATTAGGTAAATATGTGGCACTCGAAGTTGCAAATTTCTTATCGGGTAAATGTTCAGGTTTTCTGACCTTTTTGCAAGCGGGTGAATCATCACCAACAGATTCGTCATTTGCAGGGCGTCTAGCAGGTGGGATTCGGGAACGTTCTTCTGTAGCATCATCTGCAAGATGAACTAAAAGGTGCTTTGCCACTACAAACTTAAAGTCTAAGTAATCCATGATCTCTTTCTTAGGCAAACCGTGGAGTTGGGCATCTTTCCTGTACATCAGCCATCCAGCCGCCACAGAAAAATCAATAAAATGATAAATGGCTCGGATCGTCCATTTGTTTGTCCTATACCGCATAGGGTACTTTCCGATAACACGATCCAGGAGATCTATGCCTCCCATTTTGGCATTGTAAGAATTTACAATCGCAGGCTGTTTCACCTGGATATATTTGCTATCTAGTTTGCTCCAACGTCTGCATTTACCTTCAGGCTGAGAATCTTGAACTGAAGAGGCTAAGTAAACGGGTCTTGTATCGAACCACTTCACCACAGTTATTTTTGAATCCTCTCTAACCACCTGCTCATAGGTTCCCCGTCCTGCTTTTTTCATTTGGTTGTCAAATGAAAAGCTAACTTTTTTAGGAATTCGAGATTTCATAAGAGTTCCAGACAAGCCGATGGATCTTGCCAATAAGGTGTCTATCAAACTAATCGAGGTAAAATACCTGTCAGTAAAATCTGTAACACCAGATGATAAGGTATCGCACAGTTTTAGCACAAATCTTCCACCTACATCAAGTTTTTCTGGTGTTGCAATCAGAGCAGATTCTACTGATGTTCCTTTTCCTTCATACAATTGAAAATCTAATGGAATGCCTGATGGAGTAGACATCACAAAATTTTTCAAGCCAAGAGGGTTTGGCTTGTTCTTTACATATTGCCTCATTCTAACTTGACCATGGAACGGTATCATCTGTTCGTCAATCGACACATCCACAGTTCTTTCATTTGCATGAGAGCCCTTTTGAATCTTGTCCAGGATGGGCCTGACTTTCCAAAAGCGATCTAAAGATCTGGCTTCTTTAGACACAGTATTATCGTCGACAACTTTTAAACGTGGCCGCAATTGAAAATAACGATTTCTTGACATGCTGTTTGACACAATAGGTACTTTTGTCTCTCTACCCCAGTACATCCTAATCCGGGGCAACCCGTAAATACCAATAAGCATTGAACAGGCAAAGAATTTACTGATTTCATGAGGGGTAGTATTTAGGGACTTTCCAGAAATATTGCCTCCTTCATATTGGTGAACAATGCAATATTCTCGAAAAAATCGGCATCCAAATATTTGCTAAAATATTCAAAAGGCTCAAGGACCGTGTTGCTATTATTTATTGATTGAGCACTATGTTCTGTAGCTATTGCTAGGGGTTGAAAATTATTTGAAGGGATCCACTTCTTTTTATCGCTAGGAACTAAATGAATCAAAGGTTCATCGTCAGAAGAATCAAAATCATCTATAGAGTCAGCATCCCCATCGTCTGGCAGTGGAGATTCGCCCAAAAGATCTTCGTCATCATTTTCATCGCAATTTGGAATTAAATCTTCATCAATGTCCGACTCATCCAAGTCCAAATTGTCTGCTATATCTTGAACTTTATAAATAACTTTATAAATAAAAAGAAAGGTTCCTCACGTATTCCGTCTGTAATGTTCTATAACGACAGTGAGCTTTCCAGTCCTACTGATATCGTTAATGCGTTTGGTGCCTACTTTAACAGCGTCTTCATTCAATCACAACCAGTTAATCCATCTGAGTTTTCTTTACACAACGATCTAGGACTTCACATAGACTTACTGAATATCTCATATGAAGATGTTTTACAAAGTCTGAAACGATCTAAAGATACTTTTACAATGGGCGTAGATGGTATTCCCAGTTTTGTTCTAAGAGAATGTGCGTATGTTTTTGCTGAGCCACTACAGATCTTATTCAATTGCATCCTACGTAATTCTTCCTTCCCGTCTTATTGGAAAAAACATACATTTGCCCAATACCAAAAAAGGGAAATCACAATGATGCCTCAAATTATAGAGGAATTTCACTACTGTGTAATTTCTCTAAAATCTTTGAAACCATACTGTATAGTAAAATTTACTACTCTACCAGGCAGCTTATTTCGTCACGCCAACATGGGTTCACGCAAAGGAGGTCAACAATATCTAATTTAGCGGTTTTTACCCAATATGTCTCTGAGGTTTGGGATAATAGAGGACAGGTCGATGTCGTCTATACGGACTTCCAAAAAGCATTTGATTAGATTGACTCCTTTTCAAACTAGAAAGTATTGGTTTTTCTGAAGCATTGATTAAATTATTCACCTCCTACTTAAGCGATAGACACTTTATAGACAATTTCATTTTCTCCAATTTCGGGAGTTCTACAAGGTTCCAATCTGGGCCCCATATTGTTTTTAATCTTTATTAATGATCTTCCTGAAGTCATTACTTGTGAGCATTTGTTATTTGCCGATGATTTTAAACTCTACTCTGAAATTAAATATTCTACAGATTCCATCCATCTTCAATACTGCATTAACAGAATGTCTTCATCGTGTGAGACAAATCATCTTAAACTAAATATAGTCAAATGTAACGTAATGACTTATACTCGCAACTACTTCATTGGGAATGACATCATCAGTCGAGTTGATGTATTCAAAGATCTGGGTATTTATTTTGACAGCAAACTCACTTTTGTTGAACATATAAACCATATTGTTTCTAGTGCCTTTAAATCTTATGGCTTCATTTACCGCAATTGCCGGGACTTTTCCAATATAAGCACCTTCAAATCTCTGTTTTACGCTCTGGTGAGGTCAAAACTAGAATACGGGTCGATTATATGGTATCCGATTTATCACGTTCATTGTCAACATTTAGAATCGATCCAAAGAAATTTCTTAAATTTTTGATCTTTTTGCAAGATGGATCTTATCCTCCTAGAGGTCTGGATCAGAATTATTTACTTGCGAGATTTAATTTTGACTCTTTAGAAACTAGACGCAATATCATGCTAATTAAATTCTTATTTAATATCTTGATTGACAAGCTTGATTGCCCTGATCTTTTAAATAAAATAAATTTTCTGATACCTCGCCTAAATTCTAGACAGCAAACTTTATTTTACTGTGTTGCTCCTAGATCAAATATTTTAAGAAAATCCCCAATGTCTCTAATGTGTGAACTGTTCAATCGTATCTCTTCTGATTGTGATAATGTGTTATTCACTGTGATAATTTGAAGAGTATATGTAACTGGGTAGCTCGGTTAGCTTAAGTATTATTAGGTACTTGTTTGATTTGTTGTAGTAAACTATATTTTGTTTGTTTGTTTTATGCATAGGTATGCATATTTAGTTTGGCTAATAGGTATTACGTCTTATGTATTGGATTGCTGTTTTGTATTATTTTACTTCTACTTATATTGTTATATTTTAATTATTACTTGTAGTGCTTTTATTCCTGTAATTGGGTTTTTTCCTGTTGGAATAAATAAATAAATAATATTAAAAATAATATAATATATATTAATATAACAGGCCCACAACCACCCGTGCATTAAAGGAGGAGATTCAACGCTGCTTCAACTAAATTCAGCGAAATTTATGCAGAATGGGTCATCCGCCGTGGAGGCCATTTGCGCGATGTATTTATTCCATAAATAACCCCATCCTATGTACTTTATGATCCAATAAAAAATAAAAATTAAAAGACTAAAAACTGTATTTTCTCTTTAATTCAAATCTTGCGTTAATTTTGAGTATTTGTACTAAAATATATCAATTATATTTGCGTATAATATTATATTACTGTTTTATATTGTTACGCCGCTGCGTAAGTTTCCGCTTAAATAATTGCCAGTAATATTATATATCATGTTGTCTTAATTGATCTTAAATATAACGACGTACCTATCTACCCATTCGAATAGAAAGCTCTGAGAGTTATTCGTAATCGTTACTTTTTTGGTTAAATTTTAAAAGGATGTATGTACCATATGTCAGATTAATACGGAAGATATATAACCGAGTAGACCTATTGAAATTGTAGAATGTGATGAATGAAATGCAACTTTCCTGGCAATTACATCCGTAATAATCATTATACTTGCCCAAGGGTTACATAAAGTAGAGTATGATTATATAAATCAATGGATTTCATAAACATTCCAAACCATATGAAGTCACAAGTATAGAGGAATGCTTTAAATTGCGAAACTCATGTTTTACTGTTAGGATCATTCTAAAAATATGATGTAGGTATATCTAAGCATGTTACTTGTGCATTTAGGTATAACTGTTTGTTGTGGTTCATTCATACAGGGTAATGTAAAATTGTCGGCATTATTGAAATACATTCGATGTTGAAGAATTGACAAATAATACAGTTTAAAATTAATACCACATGAAGTGAAATATACAGGGTATCTCACGGCCCACGGTAGCATGGATGTTTACTGAAAACAGGACATTAGATTATTCTGAAAATATATTTATCCCCTGGCAAGAGAGGGGTGACTTTTGTTTTTTAAATGGGAACCTCCATTTTTTATGGTCGCCTATTGTTCTTTGTAAAAAAATAAACATCTTTTGTCTGAACTTTTTTTTATTTCGTCTTATAGTGGAGGTTAATGGATAATATTTTGAGAACCTCCTGACTTGATGTTGTATAAAAAAAAAGATAATTAATTATTACAGAAATTGCTTGCTTGGTCAAAACTCAAATCGTTTATTGGATAGGTATTATTTGTTATTTCTAATTGTTAATAATTTTTATGTATTAATAATTAATACATAAGATCCAACAAATGATTTTAGTTTTGACTAAGCAAGCAATTTCTATATCACTTCTTGAAATTCTTTAGAATCCTATTGTACATGTAATTTAATATTTTTTAGCATATAGCTAGGAAAAGTAGTTATTTTAATAGATTCTACAAGATTTTATGCATTTTAAAGTTTAACATCTTCTGGAAATTGAATGCCTAATGCTTTTATATATAAAATATATTCAAACAGAACAAATATCAATAGTAGAATAGCTTTATGTTTTCTATGAATTTCAATTCCGACATCACTCTGAAGATCTTGTTATTTCAATGCTATATTTATTTATTTTTAGAGGATTTATCTTGGGATGGTAGCAATAAAACCACTGATTATATTACTTACCTTTTCGGTCACTTTTTTGGGCCGTTTTCAAAAGAGAATTTTATTTATGACATATTTGACATAGGCAAAAATCACAGTTTTAATTAATTTTTAGGGTTACTAGACTGTTCGATTAGTATCATAGGGAAGAACAGTCAAGAAACCCTACCAACTTTTTATATTTTACTATTACTCTAATTTTAGTTATGTTAATATTATGTAGATGTATATTTATAGTAAGTATATAGGTACATATAACAGCCTCCTAAACCACCTCAACGTGGAAGTATTCTACACAATTGCATACGCAGATGACTTAACGATACTGCTTAATGGAAAATTCGAAGGCGCTCTCTGTCAAAGAATGCAGATGGCCCTAAGAATAATCAAAAATTGGTGTGAGGAGTATGCCCTATCCGTCAACCCCAGGAAGACGGAAATGGTACTCTTTACAAGGAAAAGAAAACTGGAGCCAATGAGAGCACCTGTTCTCCTAAACACAGCACTAAATTTTGCACCACAGGTGAAATACTTGGGGGTAACTTCCGATGCTAAATTAAACTGAAATCTTCACCTCGAAAGAAGAATAAATAAGGCCTACATATCATACGAGCAGTGTCGCAGGACAGTAGGGAAAACCTGGGGAATGAAACTCAGGGTGGTCCTATGGATTTACACTGCTATCATAAGACCAATGTTGGCCTATGGAGCTGTTGTCTGGTGGCCCAAGAGTCAACAAATAACAGCAAAACTCAAGCTAGGCCAGGTACAAAGAGTTGCCTGTCTGAGCATAATCGGAGCCATGCGAACAACACCAACGAGAGCAATGGAGATAATGCTGTGTCTTCCACCACTAGACCTACATCTAGAAGAAGTGGCTATGACTACCATGACTCGCCTTAAATCTGTTGGCATACTACCAAATGCAAGCTGCGGCCAAACCAGAAGCCGCCTGTGGACTGAGGCTGTCAGAAAGATACCCCTTTTACAGGCATGTGCAGATGGTATTCCGCCTCGGCTTGTCTTTGATAAACCTTACACCATACATACTACTGGTGAAGACGAGGCCGGCGTTGAAGGTGTAAACTATGTCTTCAGGGACGGATCAAAGAAAAAGGATGGAGCAGGCTGTGGTATATATTCCAGGAATCTGCGACTCCGATGCAGCTGGACTATGGATAAAAATGCCAGTGTAGTACAAACAGAACTCGCTGGTATAACCATAGCCGCACAAGAGATTGCTCGCAGAGAAATTACGGGCAAGACAATAAGAATCTGCACAGATAGTAGACAATCACTACTGGCCCGGAAAAATTATAAAATAACTAAAGGATCAACATGGGAATGTCACCAAGCACTTGTGAGAGCATGTCAGATGAATAACATCTGCCTGTGCTGGGTCAAAGGACACTCACAATGCAACGGCAATATAGAAGCTGACAAACTGGCCAAGAAGGCAGCCAACCTGAGTATCCTTGGGCCTGGTCCTTCAAGTACGCTACCAGTTGCAGCGAAACTTCAATTAATAAAGGAAAACAAACACATAAAATTTAAGACGTTATGGGATGAAACAAGTAGCTGTGAGCTGGCCAGAAATCTCTTGAGATATCCCAGCGAAGAGACGGCGAGGAACTATCTGGCAATATCCAGGGGTAAACTGCGATTTGTTACCGGAATCCTAACCGGACACTGCCGGGTAAGGAAGCACCTCTATAACATGAGACAAGGTGACACACCCATCTGCAGAGGATGTGAACAAGAAGATGAAACGATCGAGCATGTACTTTGCGAATGTCCCGCCGTGTCATCGACCAGAGAATCTATATTGGGGGAACGTTGGCCTTCTATGGCCAATTTGAGGGAAATGCCCCTGGGCAACATCATCACCTTTTGTACAATATTGGGCTGGTCGATGACCTAGGGAGACATTTCCCTCACGGAGGAAGCACAAGGGGCCCAATGGGGCCTAAGTGCAGCGGATCTCGATCCGCACTCCGGACATATTCCAGATTCCAGATAGGTACATATATAAATTTATATATAGAGATAATGTTTTTTGTTACTTTATTTAATATTTTAATATTAACAAATTGTAGATTGTAGAGAGATGTTCTGTATCTTTTTTTATTATTACATGCATTAGGATTTTTTGAATATAAATTGATTCCATAATTACCCGTGTTTTATAATTTTGTTCTTTATGGATAACTTTAGTATTTTCGTAGTTAAATTGATGACCTGTTTCATTAGAATGTTTTTTTTAGAGCTGTAATATTAGCTGAATATTTGTGACGTTTCAAACGTTCTTCAAGAAGTTTCATTATTTGACCAATGTAGAATTGTTTGCATGGAATTTCGTATATACAGCTTTTTCAAGTGGATGTTTGTCTTTTAATGTTGTGTAAAGGAATTTTAAGTTGTTGTTTTTAATTTTAATTTTTTGAAGAATTTTCTTATTAAAATGTAAACACAAACAAATAACACTTCAATTTATAAGAATCAACTTCAAACATATCACATTTCAAAGTAAATATATAGAGAGGAAATTAGATTACAAAGTAAATATATTCAATTACTCTTTAATAAATCTATTAATAACAGATTGCACCATATATTTAAATTCATTAAATCTAAAACTGAAGAATATCTCTCAAATATTAGTTTCAGTTACTCCTAAAATTTAAGTAATAAATTTTTAAATCAATTTCATAAAAAAATTGAAAATGGATTCTGAATTATAAAAACATACAATAAACAAAAATTTTTAAAAAGAACAATAACAAAATTACAATAATAATGAACAAAATAATAACATTGAACATTGGGTTGAAAATATTTCAAATACAATAATCCCAAATAGCATTAATGAAATATTAAGTCTAGGTCCATACTTTTGCATATATAGCAACAAAAATTATTTCCCAATTTGAAATATAATACCAAATATAAGAAATATAATAGCAATTGAAAATATAAGAGAAACTAAACAAAATAATATAAAAATGGAATTAGGTCCAGAATTAATAATACAGTATATAATTTTAAAAATAAATCAAATAATAAAAATTAATCAACAAAAAAAAATTAGAAAAACAAATAAAGGATACTCAACAATTTTTAAAAATTAACCCATAAATTACTATTGTCAAACCAGATAAATCAAACAAAACTGTAATCTTGAACACAAGTGAATACAAAGAAAAAATGAATCATATGCTAAATGGTAATACAACATATCAACGTTTGACAAATAATCCAACAAAAAAATATCAAACTGAATATAATAATTTAATAAAAAAATGGAAAACTAAAAAATATACCACAAAAGATACAGCTAATAATGCTTTAAAAATTAGTAATTCTCTTACCCCTAAATTTTATGGTCTACAAAAACTACATAAACCTAATATTCCAAAAACAAATCATTTTATAAAGGACTCTTGGACATTCAAAATATTTATTGATACAATAAAACTTAATAACCAAGAAAAACTTTTCTCTTTAGATATAATATCACTATATACCAATATACCTTATAAAAAATATAACAAATACACGTTGGAAGAAAATAAAAATGTTATACTTCTTTACCAATAGAAGAGTTCTTATATTCCTTAGAACTCACATTAAATTGCACATTTTTTCAATGCAATAATACATATTACAAATAAACATATCGCTGTGCACTGGGTTCACCAATATCCAGTACAATCGCAGAATTAGTACTAGAAGATTTAGAGAAAAACATAATTCCAAGATTAAACTATAAAATGCCATTTTACAAACGTTATGTTGATGATTGCATAACTGCATTTCCAATTGACCAAAAAAATTCGACTCTAAATAAATTTAATAGTTACCAGCCAAAAATACAATTTACAATTGAAAACGAATCAGAAAATACAATAGATTTCTTAAGCTTACAAATAATAAAACTGAAATATTAACAACATGGAATTCAAAAACAGCATTGTCTGGTAGGTATACCAATTTCAACTCAAAAAACCCTTACAACCATAAAAAACTGTAATAATTGGTATTGAGGACAGGTCAATAAAACGTCTGTCATTTTTAGAAAAGAATGCATAGAAAAAGCAAAAAATGTTTTTATAAATAATAACTATCCTTTTTCTTTAATCAACAACATTTTCAAAAACAGAATTCACAAATACTACAATTCTCAGCCACCACTAATCGATGCAACTAATACTCATAAAACATATGTTGCCTTACCATATCTACCACGACTATCATAAAATATTTCAAACATTTCAAAAATATATGATATACATTTAGCATACAAAAATACACTTAAAACAATTTAAAATTCCTGTACATAACATTAAAAGACAAAAATCCACTTTAAAAAACTACACACTGTATATACGAAATTCCATGTAAACAATGTGATGAAGTCTACATTGGTCAAACAATGCAACTTCTTGAAGAAACTTTAAGAGGTCACAAATATTCAACTAATATTACAGCTCTAAAAAACATTCTAATGAAACAGGTCATTAATTTAACTGCCAAAATACTAATGTTATTAATAAGGAACAAAAATTATAGAACACGGCTAAATATGGAATCAATTTACATTCAAAAAAATCCTAATGCAATAACAAACAATAATGTAATAACAAAAAAAGATGAACGTGTCTCTTTAACTACGCAAATTTAACTAGGCTATTTAACTAAGCAATTTTACTACGAAAATACTAAAGTTATTAATAAGGAACCAAATTATAAAACACGGCCAATTATGGAATCAATATACATCTACATAATATTAACGTAACTAAAATTAGAGTAATAATAAAATATAAAATGGCCTAAGTTCGTAGTGTTTCTTGACTGTTCTTCCCTATGAAACAAATCGTACATCACACTGAAGATCCTTAATGAAGGTGAAAGAACTTGTACAATTTCTAAGTGGTTCATTTCCGTGTGTATGTCCAGATATACAACTGGTAGGTACAACTGGCAAGTGATAGTCTATCTTATATAGTGATATCTTATATGTACCTGCGACTGAAATATGTCATCAAAAGGAGGTCATATTTTGGTTATATGACGTCTTCGACCAATAAGTACCAGAAACATACATCACTATGACAGTCCTGTTACCTGGGAGTAATGATCTGGAATCTAGAATCTGGAATTTGTCCGGAGTGCGGATCAGAGATCTGCACTTAGGCTGCACTTAGCTGCACTTAGGCCCCATTGGGCCCCTTGTGCTTCCTCCGTGAGGAAAATGTTCCCCTAGGCCATCGACCCGCCTAATGTTGTACAAAAGTTGATGAAGTTGCCCAGGGGCATTTCCCTCAAGTTGGCCATAGAAGTTCCCACAATATGGATTCTCTGGTCGATGTCACGACGGGACATTCACAAAGTACATGCTCGATCCTTTCATCTTCTTGTTCACATCCTCTGCAGATGGGTGTGTCACTTTGTCTCATGTTATAGAGGTATTTCCTTACCCGGCAGAGTCCGGTTAGGATTTGTTCCGGTTAGGAATAAATCGCAGTTTACCCCTGGACATTGCCAGATAGTTCCTCGCCGTCTCTTCGCTGGGATATCTCAAGAGATTTCTGGCCAGCTGACAGCTACTTGTGTCATGCAATAACGTCTTAATTTTTTTTTGGGTGTTTTCCTTTATTAATTGGAGTTTCGCTGCAACTGGTAGTGTACTTGAAGGAACAGGCCCAAGGATACTCAGGCTGGCTGCCAGTTTCTCAGCTGGCCAAGAAGGCAGCCAGCCTGAGTATCCAAGTATCGTTCCAACGTTTATTTGTTATATTTTTTACCAGGTCTATTGGTATATTGGTATATAGTGCAATTATATCCAAAGAGAAAAATTTTTCTTCACACAGCACAAAAAAATATAAACATCTTAAAATTTCTTTACACAACATTAAAAGACAAAAATCCACTTGAAAAAACTACACACTGTATATACGAAATTCCATGTAAACAACCTGATGAATTCTACATTGGTCAAACAATGCAACTTTTTGAAGAACGTTTAAAAGGTCACAAATATTCAGCTAATATTACATCTCGAAGAAACATTCTAATGAAACAGGTAATCAATTTAACTACGAAAATACTAAAGTTATTAATAAAGAACAAAATTATAAAACACGGCTAATTATGGAATCATAATTCAATATATATTCAATATATATTCAAAAAAATATATTCAATATATATTCAAAAAAATCCTAATGCATGTAATAACAAAAAAGATACACAACATCTTTCTACAATCTACAATTTGTTAATATAAAAATATTAAATATAGTAACAAAAAACGTTATATCTATATATAAACTTATATACGTACATACATACCTACTTACTACAAATATACATCTACATAATAATAACATAACTAAAATTAAAGTAATAATAAAATATAAAATAGCTTAAGTTCGTGGGGTTTCTTGACTGTTCGAACTAATCTAACTAATCGAACAGTCTAGCAACCTTAAGAGCCATGCATACCAAGAATATTGTTGCCCTCTGCAGGGGTAAACGGTTTGACATTTTATGGCGTTATTTATTAACATTTTGATTTGAGATTCGGACAGAATATATATCATACCCTATGAATTTTCCCTATTTCATTGATTTTGAAAAAAAAATATCGCGAACACAGCTTTAATCTACTGAAAATCACCATATTTTGTATCAGTATAACTCAGTAAATAATAAGTAATTTCAAAATTCATTGAAATAGGGAAAATTTCACTTCTCTTTTCTTTAAGACAAAAAAAAGAAATTTAAAATCGGTCAAAAATTGTTGTTGTAATATGTCAAACCGTATACCATTGCAAGCGCATTTTGAGGCCCTGCGTTGTGGCGGTCCCTGCCGGAAAGAATGATGAACGTACAGAAACTTGTAAAGACGGATTCAGTATTATTTGCTTGGGGCTCATTTAAAAACTTATGGAAAATAATTATAGTTATTTGATTGAAATTAATTTTGATATTACGTAGATGAGGTATTATATAATGCAAACATCGTGACGGAATACAAGCAAGAACCGTACATTTATGAAATTATGAAATGGAAATAAATTTAACAGGTAGTCACTTTTGACATATCAAATTTATAAATTCAATATATTTTATTTGAAAAACCTTTTGCAGGCGGATTTTTAGAGTGTAGAGAATTATTTAGAAAATAAAAATTATATATATATATATACATACATACAGGGTGTCCCATTTTGAACGACCACTCTGAATAATATTTGCCAGTGATGGTAAATGAAAAAAGTTTCGGACAAAAGTTGTACAGTTCAGAGGGGGACATCCGATGCTGCTGATACTTTTGACCTTGGATGGAGGTTTCAAGGTCATTGGAAGTCAACTTTGTTTTTTTTAATGGAACCCCGTATTTTTATACGGGCAATCGATTGTACGTAAAAAAACATAAATCTTTTGTCCGAAACATTTTTTTTAGTGCAAATTTACATGACTTTACATGATTTACATGACATGACATGCAGCTTGCAAAATTGGAATTTTTGAAATTTGTCGATTTTTTACTGGGTCATGCTGAGGTTTGGAGAAAAATATCGTGGGAAAAAAAATGCTTCGATTTTCGCAAGGAGTTGAATTTTTTTTTTCATTTTTCGATGCATTTAAAATGTTGTTGCCTCTAAAACTCAGCGTTTGTCTGCAATTTTTCTCTTTACCGGCGGCGTTAGCGTTATCCAATGTGCACCACGTGGAGGTGCCGCTCGGATTTTGCACATCAAGTGGCCCTGAAAAGGGCTTCTGGATAACTGTATGCCTAATGCTTTTATATATAATATGTTCAAATAGAACAAATATAAATAGTAGACTAGGTTTGTGTATTCTAAGAATGAGTTCCGTCAAAAACTAATGTCATAAAACGTCACTGCAAGTGTTGGAGTATTGGTATTTTAAATTCAAGTATGAATGATCAATGAAATAAATCGTATACTGCTCTGAAGATCATCAAGAAAGGTGAAAGAACTTGTACAACTTCTAAGTGGTTCGTTTTCGTGTGTATAGTGGTTCATTTCCGTATGTGTGTCCAGATATAGCACTGGTAAGTGTGTTTTCTTTCTTATTCGTCTATTTACTTATTTCTATGTAATGAAATGCTATAAGCCCAAGATTACTTTTCACAAAATAAATATGAATAGCAAAGAATTTCAAAGCTAATATATATATATATATATATATATATATATATATATATATATATATATATATATATATATATATATATATATATATATATATATATATATATATATATATATATATATATATATATATATATATATATTATATGTATATATATATATCGACACAATCGAGAGCTTTTAAGAGCGTAGAGGCATTGATCTATTTTTCCTACTATCGACTAGTTCTGGCAGCATGACATTTATATAAAAAGATGTTAACTTATTTTCCATTTTTGTTTTCCAGGACTCGTCATCTCGCAAAACTGTTTCATATTTTATGCCCTTTGGGGTCCAAACGGCAAATAAACAATATTTTCTATCCGTAATCTGCATCTGTCCTTGAATTTGATAGAAATAATTTAAATTTTTCTGTTTTTGTCCCAAAATGTAATTTTCCTAGCATCGATCGCTTGCTCCGGAGTTAGATTTGATGCAGTGTTGGGACATTTTACTTCTACAACTCCCTGATCTCCAATGAGACCATCCGGTGTTGCTGATAGGAATTGGTAGTTTTTGTGAGTAAACATCCCACATGGTTGGATGTCCTGACCAGTTAATTGTTTCAGTTCCATGAGTGCTGTGACTTCATTTCTGCTGCCATATTCGGTGTGAACGGATGAAAAAAATTTTGGATATAGCAAATTTGTAACCAGCGTGCTATTTGAACTGCTAGCCCTTCTTTTGCAAACTAGTCCAAACATAGATGCAGTTAGTCTTTTCTTTCTTTCAAGGTATCATATATCTGAGTTACTTTGTTGACGAGTATTCATTTCTAACGCAACCTTTTCTTCCTCCGTTTGTGTTAATGTCTTTAGGAACCTATCTTTTGCTTCTAAGAAGTCTGTAGGTGACATATTTTGCACAATTTCTCCCATAATCCCCATCTTCACTATGAAAAATTAACTTTTTACGGATTCTTTTTGGCTTTAAAATTAGTTGATCTAAAATATTTTTCTTCTTCAATTCCAATTTTTTCGAATGTTTTCCTGGGCTTCTTCCTAGGGAAAATATAAGAATTTTTTTTTTCGCTTTGCATACCTCTGTCTGGTTATCCAAAAGCACGGCCGAAGGTCCATCATCTTCATTATTGGCATTATTAGCATTCTAAAATGTTTTAAATGTACACTATACCCAGTAACATGGGAGATGGAAGGAGGGGGGGGGGGGTCAAAGCAGGGCACTTGCCCCCCCCTGAAAAATTAAACACTCGATTTTTATTTATAACTATGTCATTAAATATATACATTTTTAATGATAAATATATAATTTTTCAAATTTATTTTACTCTGCCCCCCCCCCTTCTATATTTGACCTTTTCAGGGCGCATGCCCAGTAAGAATATTCTAAATGTGATATAAATATCTACCTATATTTATATGTGATATACTAAAAATGGTTTAATTTTGAATACATAATTAGGGAAATAATATAATTCGATATGCTTAGTGACATTATTTTTAGTTTTACCTATCAAAAGAAGACCGAATAAAATTGTACACATTTCTAAAACAAAACACTTAGAATATAAATATTTCATTGGCTATGACTGTACATAAATAGCAGTAAGCATAATACTCTAAAACGTAATATTCTTATTTTTTTTTTTTTATGTACTGCCACATAAACAGGTAGGTAATTTATACCACAATTAATATAATAATTAATTAACAAATGCAATACCTCATTATTGACATCATTTGCAAAACATACTTCTTCAATATCAACATTTGTAGTAGGCATTGTTCCTATTTTTTCTACATACTGTTCATTCTAGAAAAATAGCATGTCACATTGTCGTAGGTATAGTTTCGCACAAAAATTAAATATACATTTTTAATATTGTTATAATTATTATCTTACCACACGGTTTTTTGTTATATTTTTCATTAACTTTTTGCGGGATACTCTTCTTGTGGATAAATGTAATTTTCCGGTTTTCCCTTGCCTGTATTCCTTATCCATTATAGCATTAAAATACATATATAAAACCAAAACAATATTGCGATACCGTAGCTAGTACACTATAAACAACACTGATCAGACAATACAATACCGCCAAATAGATAGGTAGGTATGTGTAGTGCACTCTAGACAATAGAGTCCGATCCTGTTAAGTCCTATTCGCCGGTCTAGCTCCGCCTCTCGCGTGATGCCTCGTCTTACCCCACCGAAGAGCATGGACTTTTCAGTTCGGTATGCATGGCTCTTAAAAATTAATTGAAACTGTCATTTTTGCCTATGTCAAATATATGATAAATAAAATCTTGTTTTAAAAAAGACCCCAAAAAGGGACCGAAACGATAAGTAATATAATTTAAAGATTAAACGAACATACCTAAGTGACGTTTAATCCTAATTATATGATGCCTCGTCGAAGTAAATAAGGGTTATTTATGGTAGTAACTCTGCTTAGTGTCAACTGTCACACAGTTCAAAGATAAGGTTTGTTCCCTGGCCCGGTCGCATATTTACAGATGCTAGCGTGTGTTGACACCAGGGTGTTGAAATGTGTGAGGTTTTGGAAAAACAGTACATTTACAGATGTTAGCAGATTTGGACACTACAGTGTTAAAACCAGTGAGCTTTCGTAGTGGATATACATTTACAGATGATAACGGTTGTTGACACTGATTTTTAAATAATTAGATAAAAAATATTGTATATAAAAAAATAAGTGATGCAGGTATTAATAAGCAATAAAACGTTGTTAGGATATTAAAAAAATTATTTATGAATTGAATTTTTTTTATTAAGGCACATGAACAAAGTAAAAAAACAATAATATTAGGTTAATGAGTAGATCCATGCCCTTTAGCATTAGGTTGGTTCTGAGTGATGTTTCTCATCAGGTTTCTAGTTCTTTTTTTCCTTTTGCTATCTCTGTTTTGGACGGTCGTCCAGATTGATTCCTACGAGATCCGCAAGACAATCCTTCACGACGTTTTCGTCTGCTAATGGCAGTAGGTTGAACCTTAATTTTTCTGCCTCTGGATAGGGGCTGTTTATTAACTGACGTACAAAAATCAAAAAAATCTGAAGGAATTTTAATTTGGTTTAGCTTATTGTTAAATAGTCCCAGCATTTTCTTCATATGACTGCCTCATATGACTGTCATATGATTGGAAGTAGTTATGTGCCTTATGTTTTCTATGTTGTTTTCAAATGTATTCAGTTCTTCTTCACAATTTTCATTATCTGAAGGACCTTTTGCAAAATTTTCAACAGAAAAATCCATTTTTGTGTCAAAGAAGCTTTCGTTGGATGTAATTGGTTGTTCAGACGTATTTATATTGTTATCTGTGTTAGTTAAATCGGTCATGGTTTTAAAAAAGGACTCGTCAATGTCTGGCCCTTCTGCCAGTTTCGCCAGTGAAGTTCTATCAGCAAAACTTAGTTTAGGGCAATTTTTTAAATATATGTGTTCCTTCATTTCAACTGACCACAGGTGCTTACAGAATGCGCCTCCTTGTCCTTGTGGCCAGTCACACATTTCAATATCAATATGAACTACGTATACATAAAATTTATTGGAGGAAGTGACATTGTAAATATTATCACTTAGTTTTCTTACATGTAAGTCCTTTGCTTTTAAACAAAATTTATTATGCAACAATTCGGGTTTTGTGACACGGCTGAGAGCATATTTTCGTGTACGCCTTACATAATGCTGCTCTAGCTGATTGGACACAAAGTCAATGGTAGATACTGCATTAAATGCTTTACATCGTTGTAAAACATTATCTTTGAATATTCTGATTGATACTTCTACCATATTATTAGAATTGTGTCCTCGCGTTAAGTGAGATGACCTGTAGCATAAGCACCATTCGGTCTTCCGTTCCCAAAGTCCAACAATATGCTCCTTAAGCGAAGGATATGTTAACAGTAGATCGTTGTTTAGAAAATCTTTTATCAATTCGTCGGTGTTCGTGACATCCCTTTCAAACACAATTTCGCGGAACGCCAGAGGTTTACGGTCGGATTTTTCAATATTGTGTTTTGAATCCCATAGCCATCTCCACATGGCTTGGCATACATGAAAGGAGCATAGCAACAATTTCGATTGAGGAAAAGTTGCAGCTAACGCGTTCCGTTCAGCTGCGCTGTCATCAGTCATAACTGCGGGAAATTTTCCATTAAACCCTGTTTCTCCAATAGTCTCTTTTAAAGTCTCTAAGGCTTCTTTATAACATTCTCCATTTTGAGATTGATGAATGACACAACCAAGAGGTATAGCATCTATTTTGGATGCTCCAAAAATAAATGTTATGCAGGATCCTACTTGATCGCAAGAACCTGTGGAGTCTACAAAAATTATTTCAGAACTGAATATTTCTTGATGTGCTCTTTTCATAAGGGGTGTTAAGATGCATACAATAAATGGTTCTTCTTTTATAGTCACTGTCACGTTATTTTCAGTATAATATGCTTTTTTGTTTTTAATTACCTCGATCGTGCTTTCCTTTGTGCGGTCACCAAAATGATTGGATCTGAAAAAAGTATTGTTGTTAAAAAACTAATCGCAACAGCAACAGCAACGTGACAACCGCTATGCCGCATTTAAAATTAGTGTCAACAACCGTTAGCATCTGTAAATGTATATCCACTACGAAAGCTCACTGGTTTTAACACTGTAGTGTCCAAATCTGCTAGCATCTGTAAAGGTACTGTTTTTACAAAACCTCACCGATTTCAACACCCCGGTGTCAACACACGCTAGCATCTGTAAATATGCGGCCCGGTCCTCTACCTGCCTGTGCTCTGCCTTGCCGTTTCGGGTCATTCCTGTTTAAAGTATTGTTGCAAGGTTTTTTGGGGGGGAATTGGGTGGGACCTTATTTACTTCGACGAGGCCTCATATAATTAGGATTAAAGTTCGTTTAATCTTTAAATTATATTTCGTCCTCGTCTCGTAAATAAGGGTTATTCATGGTAGCTGTTTAAAGAAACTTGCAACAAAGTTTACCAAAAGTTTTTTATCTGGGCGATGCGGCCTTTTGAATGTTACGAAAAGGTTATTGGTTGTCTCGAATTGTCTCAGTTCTTTCTAAGTATAAGAGCAGCGATGTGGCTGGGCAAATATTCACGTCATCAGTGAAAAAGGCAAGACAAGCGTGGGTTGGTTCTTAGTGATGTTCGAAGTTTTGATTCTCTTTGTAATCTGGATTTCCACCCTGTCTGAGAACCTCTCTAAATTTGTTAGGTCGATACATGATAAGGTTTGGACACGTTGACCAGTCGCCAAAGCTAGAAGCATAGCTGTCTTGTGTGACAGATCTTCAAGGGAAAGGATATCGGCGGCTATATTTTTAATATAAGTGAGGACTACCGCAGGGTCCCAGGTTTTGTTGTACTTAGGTCGAGGGGGTCGCAGACAAATGATTCTCTTGAAGAATCTCTTAACCCTAAAGTCTTCACTTAAGTCAGGGCCCAGTATTTGCGAGAGTGCGGCTCTGTATGAGTTTAGGGAGCTAAAGAATGAGCCTTTATTAAACTGGCATGTCAGGAATCTTAGTACTGAGGGTACTGATGGCGTGAACACGTTTATATTTTCCTGGATGCAATATTTCCACCACAGGCGCAGACCCACGTTGTATTGTGTGATAGTAGAGTCTGGTGATTGATGCGAGACATGTGTTCAAGGATTCGCTGGGAACGTTTCCTAATTTCAATGCCTGCATGATACAGTCCCGGCCACCAGAGAAATTTTTCTCCAGATGGGATTTGGCGCCCTGTTAAAGGACAATAAACGCCTGTTAGGCTGGAAAATAATGGGTGTGCCTTCTACACTGCGCAAGTTATTTAACGCACAACCAAAAAGTTAACTCTAATTTGACGTTATGTATTTTCGACAATTTTTGTTCGTTTTGGTGGATTTTTTTTTCAAATTATTGGTTTTTCTCTTAGAAATATCACTGTCTTAGTTGTTTGGTAAAACGAATGATTTTGATATTATACCAGGTGCTTTTTCCGAAATTTCAAAACGTCCTGTGGGCTATACAAGGTATTGCAAGTTATTGCAATTATAGCCAATTTAAAGCCTCATGTTTTTTCTACATTTTCTTTTTTTATTCATTTGTATATCTCTGTTACTTCATGAAATACACCGTTTTGAAACACCATATGCTTTTATTCACATGAAATGCATTTATCGGACAACTCAAACAGCTAGCAAGCTATGGAAATCGAAGATTACACGTCATAAACTGACAACTGTGTCATTAGTTTTTTGTTGACAGTCCAGCAATAATTAGTGAATAATGGAACGTCAAACCAGAAATTTAACTCGTGATGAATGTGTTGAGGCAGCTACATTACATGGTGAAGGGTGGAGTTACAACCGCATAGCTGGAAGGTTGGGAGTGTCTCACACAACTATAGCGAGAGCAATTCAAAGGTATGCGGAAACATTCAGACGGGCCGGTCAAGGTAGATCTCGTGTTACCTCTGCTATATAGGATCGCTTTTTAAGAGTAAATGCTGTAAGATAACGATTTATAACTGCAACACATTTAAGAGCACAACTTCAAGACGCAGGTGGTCCACTCATATGCGTTCAAACTGTACGCCGACGACTGAGGGAGGCAAATTTAAGACCCAGGATTGCTGCTCGAGGACCCGCATTAACAGTAGATCATCGAAGAGCCAGATTGAATTTTGCCAATGAGCATGTTAATTGAATGGAAGCAGATTGGGAACGTATTCTTTGGACTGATGAGTCAAGGTTCAGTTTGTATAATTGTGACAGACAATCGCGTCTACCGAAGACCCGATGAGCGATACAGTCAATGCAATTTTTTGCACACAACTTTATATGGAGGTGGATCCGTCATGGTGTGGGGCGGAATATCTTTGACTGGGCGAACGGACTTGGTAACTGTGAATGGAAATCTCAATTCTGACAGATACATCACAGACATTCTTGAAGCACATGTTTTGCCTTATTCCCCCTATATAGGACCCAATTTTTTACTTATGCAAGACAATGCGCGTCCCCACACGAGTCTTATCGTGAGAAATTATCTTGAAGAAGTAGGAATGGATCACATAGACAGGCCAGCACGTAGCCCCGACCTTAACCCCATTGAACATGTTTGGGATTTTATCGGTCGGCGGTTAAGAAGTGAGGGACGACAACCCCAAAATTTACAAGAATTCGAATGACGCCTAGTCGAATTATGGAATGGCCTAGATCAGAACCTAATCAGAACTTTGGTTTTAAGTATGAACCAAAGATGTCGGGAGGTCATTCGCGGAAGGGGTGGAAACACCAGATACTAATTCTCTATTTACTTTTGTTTTGTTTCCTGTTATTCGTTGTTTTATTGATTAAAGCAATCCATTTTTCTTGGTATGTTTTTTGAGTTTTTGTCCTTTTAAGACCTTTTTCTCTTCTAAAACACCTTGCATCTCTCAATAAATTATAAGGTATCAAGGAAAACAGAACGCAAAATGAGGCATTGAACCAGTATAATGAGTAATAAATAATGAGCACTTGACAAAAAAGAAAGTTAATAAATTTAATAAAAATCACGTCAACTCAAAAATTGGATATTTTATGAAGTAACAGAGATAAACAAATTAATAAAAAAAGAAAATGTAGAAAAAACATGAGGCTTTAAATTGGCTATAATTGCAATAACTTGCAATACCTTGTATAGCCCACAGGACGTTTTGAAATTTCGGAAAAAAACATAACATTTTTATAGCACCTGGTATAATATCAAAATCATTCGTTTTACCAAATCAACTAAGACAGTGATATTCCTAAGAGAAAAACCTACAATTTGAAAAAAAAATCGACAAAAACGAACAAAAATTGTCGAAAATACATAACGTCAAATTTGAGTTAACTTTTTGGTTGTGCGTTAAATAAGTTGCGCAGTGTAGTAGGGACGTAAAAACCGGGTACCATGGTTGAGAGGTCCAGAGGGGGACAACGAGGGTGCCTCTGGCGGTATCATAAATGATTTTATTTAGCACTCTTAGGATTAGTGAAAATGGTGGAAAAGCATAAAAGTTTAATTTTTCCCAGTTTATAGTGAAGGCGTCGACTGCAAGACTCTCTGGGTCTCTCAACCACGAGACGACTGTTGTGTTGTCAACACGACATAGAATGTTACAATGCGATAGATTTTCTGCAAAGCATTTTAATCCAAAGAAAACAGCTAAAAGTTCTAAATAGTTTATGTGGTGCTGTTTTTCGACTTCTGACCAGACCCTGTGGGACTTTTTTCCCCCGCAGCAAATACCCCACCCCGCGTTCGACGCATCAGAGAAGATTTCTAACACAAAGGTGTCAACCCGGATGAAGTTTTTTGTGCGGGACAG
Source organism: Tetropium fuscum (assembly GCA_964058915.1). Lineage (NCBI taxonomy): Eukaryota > Metazoa > Arthropoda > Insecta > Coleoptera > Cerambycidae > Tetropium > Tetropium fuscum. The sequence goes on along the minus strand of CAXKVY010002029.1, from coordinate 13,267 downwards.
ATTGTTAGTCCACCACTGAAAGTCGGAGGACAGCGTTGGGGATAGATTCATTATTGCATCATAATTTCCATCAGAGTCGCGCAATGCCAGGAATTTTTCCCGTTCGAACATTTTTGTGTAAAGCCAGCCGTATCTAATACCTGGGCATATAGAAGTCAATTTACCTAAAAGCATGGCGAAATCTCGAATGGTGCAGCTTTTTAGTGAAGAAAATTTTTTAATCAGCTGTAATGTTCTTTGCTTTTTCCCTGGTGGGATACTAACCGACATGTCTACAGAGTTGTAGATAAAACCCAGGTATTCGATAATTTAGGTGGGGACTAGGTGGCTCTTCTCGTAGTTTGGCAGAAACCCCAGTGAAGTGAGGAGATTAATAGTTTCTCTAACATTGTTTAGACATTCTGCATGGGTGGTCCCTAATAAGAGAATGTCATTTAAATAAATAACTGACAACAAACCTTTTCCCCTCAGGCAACTTATTACAGGTTTCATTAGTTTAGTGAATACAAAGGGGGCAATATTTAGGCCAAACGGCATACAGTTGTATTCATATATATTTCCGTCGACCTCAAATCTAAGAAATTTTTTGTGTTCTTTATAAATGGATAGTAAGAAGTAGGTATCCTTCAAGTCTATTGTAAACATAAATATATTTTTCCGCATCAACTTTACTACAGTGCGGTGATCTTCCATTTTGAAGTGGTTGCAATTTATGTGTTTGTTCACGTTCCTCATATTTAAAATGAGACGGTTCGAGCCGTTGCTTTTTTGTTTAATAAAGATACTGGAAATGTACTGATTGCCGCACGGTTTTACTATGCTAATGGCACCGTCCCGTAACAGTTTGTTAATGCAATCTTGTATGGATGCCTTGTCCTTAGCAGACCAACAAATTTTCTTAAATGTATGTTGTTTGGGGTAATGAGTGAACGCAATTTTTAGACCCTGGACCCAGCTAAGTACCACCTTGTCCCGACAGAAACCTGACCAACCAGAATGAAACAACTTAAGCCTACCGGCAATACCAACCTTCATTGGTGGCTCGACTGCTGATGCTGATATGCCCTTCTCCGTTGTTGTTTGTTGTTGTTGTAGTGTTTGTACTGTCTGTACATGGGAGCTGCTTTTGCTTTGTAAGGTTTGCTCCCCTCCCGGCGAGTTGCCTGCTGGCGCCGAGGGGGAGCTTTGGAGTTTAAAGCAGGGGGTTTTGGGCTGCTTTGGGCTTGTTTAATTTGATTGTCATGCCAGAGGATTCTAGATTTTTTGAGGCCTTCAGGCGCTCTTCCAGGTTCTCACCGAAAAGGTAGGAATCCAGTGGTATCTCTTTGTTCGCTTCCTGGAAATCTTTGTTTAGATTTACTGCGAGCATTCCCCTACGAGTGACTGTTTGCGAATGGAAGACGTCAGCCAGTAGCCGGCTTGCGTCGTTAAGCAATCCTATGTGTTGTTTGTCCCCCCCCCCCTTCTTCTGCCAAGATTAGACTGAAGAGGTGGCCAATGGCGGATAAACTAGCAGATATTTGCCCTTGTAAAGTTGCCAGCCTCTGGTCTCTCAGGGAGTGTGAAGCAAAAACTGCTATTTCTATGATAGGGTTGAGTGAAGGGGCTGTCATGATTTGGAAGTTTTTTGGGGGAGGGTGTTTCGCACAAATATTTTTTCTCTCGTCATCTGACAGGCCAGAGGATAGAATGTTCCCCCAGCGTGGTACCAGATCACAGTGAAGATCTGGCCCCCATTTTTTTTGAATATGCATCGCTTTTTATGAGGGCCCGGTATTCTCAATGATACCGTCATAAAAAAATGCATTCAGTATAGGTATACTCATTGATACCGTAAATGCATTATGCATTTCGCATAGGTATTCTCATTGATACCGAAATAAAGTTATGTAACGCTATATGTTTACAATGTAAACATTAGGTAAACATTGTAAACAACTACTTTTCCTAGCCCTAGCTATATGCTAGAAAATATAGATAATAAAATAGAATTCTGAAGCATTTAAAGAAGGAGTGATACAGAAATTGCTTGCTTCGTCGAAATTAAAATTATTTGTTGGGTTATTTCGAAAATTCGAAAAAAATCCAATTTTCACCCTGGAATATATTTATTAGATTTTAAGTTCTTTGCTATTCATATTTGTTTTGCATAAAGAAATATTGGGTTTATAGCTATGTATGAATGTATCATTACATGGAGAAATATTCTACAATAACAATTTATAATTTATATAAATTATATACCTTATAATAATAAGGTATAATTTTATTAATTATATAATTAATAACAAGTATATATTAAACATTTGATATATTTATTGTTATAACATTTAAACCAATATTATCTTATAGTCCAAGAAACTTAGCTGAAAATTGGGAACTTTCAGAAACTAACAACTAATAATACTTATTATAAATAAAAAGTCTTCCATGACTACCTCGAAAAAATTTCGACAAATAAGAGCGTAGATTTTTCTACAAAAAACAGTACATAAATTCTACGTAAGTTCAAAGGTGCCAAGAGAAAAAAAAGTTCTGCAGAAACTGTAAGATTAATTATTATAGTAACAGGAATAAAAAAATAAAAATGCGTGTTCGCATAAATAACTGTATTAAATGAATAATTTCAACTCTACACAGGCAAAAAAACTAACAACTCAGATGCTAAGTAACACAGTTCCATACTCCACCATCGCTGACCCAGCAAATCGACTTACAAAAGTTCCTCCTTATGAACCCTAAACCGTATTGCTTGTGTAACTGTATACCTTTTATTTTAAGAGGAAAATCGAATCAGTCTACTTGAATCATCAGAAGAGTTTCTAAACACCCTGTATATTAAATAACTTAAATAGTACTTACCTCATAAAAAGTTGCCGAATTGTCCGGGCCAAACAGCACAACTATAGTACGCAACATATAATATTATACATATAAGAAACTACGAGTACTACTTACGCGCTTATTATTTTTAATTTGAAAATATTCCAATATATTTATCAGTATTCGGATATTAGATATGGCTTTGTTATGGTTAATTAGGTTGCTAAATATAGGTTTATTTGTAGAACCAAGTTTCGCGTTAAGAACAAAACAAATTAGGTATATAGTTGAAAGCTTGCATATATGAAGGGATGTACAACGCTGAAAGCATATCATAGGGCTTCACAATTAACAGACAAACAATGTGTAAAATTTGCGAAATGTTAAATAACTTTCCCCTCAATAAATAATACGTTTATAATCGGTTATAAAAGACATATGTAAAAGTATATACTACTTATATGTTAAGGAACATGACGGGTTCAACAACGACCCGATATGTTGGGCTAAGCCACGATACATCCCTATATATATATATATATATATATATATATATATATATATATATATATATATATATATATATATATATATATATATATATATATATATATATATATATATATATATATATACACTCCCCGGCACAAAATTCCGTCACCCTAAAATTTTGCCCAATTTTGATGTTTTATAACTTTTTTATTTTTCATCTGATTTTCATAAATTTTTTACCAGTCTGTAGATCAGTTCATTGTGTATCTTTTTAATTATTGTAATAAGTCATATTTTCCGTCCAGGCAATATTATACAGGGGTAAATCAAAGTGTTGTTTTTTGTCGTAAACTCAAAACACCCTGTGGAAAAATTGAGGCGAATAATTTTGTTTACAAACTGTTTGCTGCCATCTTAGACGTATTGTAAACATTTTGTTTTTTGATTCATCCCATTATCTCATTTCTTCTGCGAGCAGCAAAATTTAATAACGTGTATGTCCTCCTCTCGCAGCAATGACAGCTTGCATTCTTCATGGCATCGAATTAATAAGATTACTTATTCTGTCTTGAGGAATAGCCTGATATTCTTCTGTCAGCGCCAGCCGTAAGTCTTGCAAGGTTAGTGGTTGCACAGGACGGCGACGGAGTGCTCTTTTAAGAACATCCCAAAGATGTTCGATTGGGTTGAGATCCGGGCTACATGCGGGCCAGTCCAATCTTGGAAGTCCAACCTCATCCAGATATTCGCTCACTACCCGTGCAACGTGAGGTCTAGCATTATCATGCATTAATGTAAATTGGTTCCCAATGAAAGGAGCAAATGGAACAACAATTTCTTGGAGGATTTCCTCAATGTAACGGTGGGCGGTTAGTGCTCCATTTTCAACAAATACAAGGTCAGTACGTGCATCGGTAGAAATACCCGCCCAAACCATGACTGAACCACCGTAATATTGCAGTCGCTCAGATATGATGCAGTCTGCATATCTTTCATTTCTACGTCTGTATACCCGTTCACGACCATCCGGCGACCTTAAACAAACCCTGGATTCATCTGTGAATAGTACGTTTCCCCACTGTTCTACCGTCCAGTCAGCATGCGCTCTTGCAAATCTCAGTCGGTGTTGTCGATGCCGAGGAAGCAATTTTGGACATACTGCTGGCCTTCGTGAATGCAATCCTGCTTCTAACAATCTTCTACGTATCGTTCTTTCACTTACACTTACTCGACGTACCATTTGCAAGTCATTTTTTAGATACACAGCAGTAGCTCTTCGATCTCTTAAAGAACTCATAATGACAAAGTGATCATCAGCTTGAGTGGTCATTCTCCTTCTGCCAGAGCCTTGCCGCCTAATAAAGTTTCCCGTCTGTAGATACCTATTCCAAACATCACAAACTGTAGACCGCGCAATTCCCAGAGTACGGGAGACATAACTCTTATTGCGGCCATCCTCTATTAAGGCAACAATTCTACCTACGTCTGCTATAGTTACCATGATGACAACACACTAAATTAACTGTACTGTCAAATATTCTGTCACAATAACCGCGTATTTAGCCAACGTCGATGTTTTTTAATTAAAAATGATAAAATTAACAGCGTTTCATTTAAAATTTTGCGGCTCGCAGAAGAAATGAGATAATGGGATGAATCAAAAAACAAAATGTTTACAATACGTCTAAGATGGCAGCAAACAGTTTGTAAACAAAATTATTCACCTCAATTTTTCCACAGGGTGTTTTGAGTTTATGACAAAAAACAACACTTTGATTTACCCCTGTATAATATTGCCTGGACGAAAAATATGACTTATTACAATAATTAAAAAGACACACAATGAACTGATCTACAGACTGGTAAAAAATTTATGAAAATCAGATGAAAAATAAAAAAGTTATAAAACATCAAACTTGGGCAAAATTTTAGGGTGACGGAATTTTGTGCCGGGGAGTGTATATATATATATATATATATATATATATATATATATATATATATATATATATATATATATATATATATATATATATATATATATATATATATATATATATATATATATATATATATATGTATATACATATATACAGGGTGAGTCAGTTTTTTGTAGACAAACTTTAACAGGGGATAGAACACACGTTTTTAAAAAGAAAAGTGCCTATAAAGATATGGCCGATCTAGCTTCCTAAGGAAGATACAGGGTGTTAAAATTTAATTTTTTTTTATATTAATGTGTAATATTTTCTGAACGGAATGATATATTCACTAAATATTTTACACATATCTTAACCTGCATAGGAGCAACATGTTGTATGTTCCTGTCGAAAATACTATAGTGGATGTTACTTTTTTCGGGTACTTCGACTATTCTGCATAATAGAACTTTTTTTTCGTACGCCACTGACATTATCTGATACATATTTCTAAAATAACGGCCCCTTAGTAACAATTTTGATCTCTTGTAATTTTGCTCTAACTACGACAGTTTTAGAGATATTGGCCTTTGTTTCTCTGACAGTGTAATGTCGTTATTATATTTTTTTTCTCGAATTTTCTTTATGACTTATAAACGAACGCTTAGATTTTTTCATGTTTGGGGGATAATGCCTATTAATTAAGGCGCATAAAACAAGCGGTAAGAATGTTCAAAAACTTGCACAGTGGCGGGGTGGAAGGGGTGCTCCACCCCTTTCGTAAACAGAACATCTACGCCAAAGACTATTTAAAAAAAACTGTTATTTTCATTATCTACATACAGTTTAACAAAAATAATGTCCCTTCTTCTGTTTCGAAATTCCTGTGCGGTTCCTAGTTATTTTGATTTTTAGTGTTTGATGTGGTACTAAATTAAGTAATTTATTTATTAGCAATAATAATTATCAGCTAAATATTTAATTCTTTCAACGAAACCTACCTAAATATGGTGTGTTAAGGATTCTAAAAAGCCGAAATCTCTTATTCTTTATCTTTTTCCAATGTAGTCAAAATAAATATTTGTTATATCAAGCCTTACTCAAATACAATACTTTTATATGTTGAAATCTGTTAAATTACAAATGTACTTATAATACAATAGATTATTGTGCAGTTGCCAAAAGTCTTAAAAATTTCCTTTAAGTTTTATTAAACTTGTGCATGTACCAATTTCTGTTTCAATTTTTGTTGTTGTTTGCTAAATAATTTCCATTTAAAACTAGCGTATTTGTAACTGTACGTAATAATTGCAACAAAATATTATACTCCTTGGAAAACAAGTAAGCATTATGTCATATTTTGAAACGACAGTTTGACGTATTACAAGTTTATCTACAAACAATTTTGCTTCATCTAGAATATTTTCACTGTTATTAATTATTATTTTTAAGATTAAAAAGTTATTTTATGTGATTTGCCAGATTTTAATTAGTGTAACATGCCGTTTACATTTACAAATAGCGAACAAGCCGACATTCATTTTATTTATGGGTTCGCAAATGGGAATTCAAGATACGCAGCTAGGGTGTATCGAAGAAGATTTCAAAATAGACGACAACCCCATCATTCCGTTTTTGTGAGTATCCAAGTTCCATTATGCAGAATATCCGAAGTACCCGAAAAAGTAACATCCACTATAGTATTTTCGACAGGAACAATATAACATGTTGATCCTATGCAGGTTAAGATATGTGTAAAATATTTAGTGAATATATCATTCCGTTCAGAAAATATTACACATTAATGTAAAAAAAAATGAAACTTTAACACCTTGTATCTTCCTTATGAAGCTAGATCGGCCATATATTTATAGGCACTTTTCTTTTTAAAAACGTGGGTTCTATCCCCTGTTAAAGTTTGTCTACAAAAAACTGACTCACCCTATATATATATATATATATATATATATATATATATATATATATATATATATATATATATATATATATATATATATATATATATATATATATATATATATATATATATATATATATATATATATATATATATATATATATATATATATATATATATATATATATATATATATATATATATATATAATATATATATATATATATATATACATATACATATATACATATATATATATATATATATAGATATATATATATATATATATATATATATATATATATATATATATATATATTCATATATTTATATATATATATATATATATATATATATATATATATATATATATATATATATATATATATATATATATATATATATATATATATATATACATATATATATATATATATATATATATATATATATATATATATATATATATATATATATATATATATATGATTGATTGCGGAAAGGTCATCGTGCACTTTGACATTTGAACCGTTTTCTGTATAACCTGTTTATGTATTGTATGCTGCGTTTCCAGGTATAATACCACATTTTAGGTAAATTGATATTTTATATAATCTATAAAAAATTTAAAAGATTTTAAAGTGCTTATATTGGAAAAGTCCCGGCAATTGTGATAAATGAAGCCATAAGATTTAAAGGCACTAGAAACAATATGGTTTACATGTTCAACAAAAGTGAGTTTGCTGTCAAAATAAATACCCAGATCTTTGATAACATCAACTCAGCTGATGATGTTATTCCCAATGAAGTAGTTGTGAATTTTGAGATGAAGTTTTGCGAGTATAAGTCATTACGTTACATTTGGCTATATTTAGTTTAAGATGATTTGTTTCACACCATGAAGACATTCTGTTAATGCAGTCTTGAAGATGGATGGAATATTTAATTTCAGAGTAGAGTTTAATATCATTGGCAAATAACAAATGCTCACAAGTAATGACTTCAGGAAGATCATTAATAAAGAATAAAAACAATATGGGAACCAGATTGGAACCTTGTGGAACTCCCGAAGTTGGAGAAAATGATATTGAATTGAAATTTTTATGTACTGACCATAATGTGTCTATCGCTTAAGTAGGAGGTGAATAATTTAATCAATGCTTCAGAAAAACCAACACTTTCTAGTTTCAAAAAGAGTATGTTATGGTCAATCTGATCAAATTCTTTTTGGAAGTCCGTATAGACGACATCGACTTGTCCTCTATTATCCAAAACCTCAGAGACATATTGAGTAAAAACCGCTAAATTAGATATTGTTGACCTCTTTTGTATGAACCCATGTTGGAGTGACGAAATAAGCTGCCTGGTAGAGTAGTAAAGTTTACTATACAGTATGGTTTCATTTGGTATTTTGCACATATCTTTTTAAACCAGGTCCAAACCATAAGTATCCCATTTTAGGAAGTCTTTCCAATTAAAATATTCTTAGTTGCCAAAATTTTCAGTATACAATTATCTTTTCTTATTTCCGTAACATTAATTATGCATTGTCTCACAATGCACCATTCGCAACACAATTATGGACCGTATACGTACAGTGTTACATAATATATATATATATATATATATATATATATATATATATATATATATATATATATATATATATATATATATATATATATATATATATATATATATATATATATATATATATATATATATATATATATATATATATATATATATATATATATATATATATATATATATATATATATATATATATATATATATATATATATATATATATATATATATATATATATATATATATATATATATATATATATATATATATATATATATATATATATATATATATATATATATATATATATATATATATATATATATATATATATATATATATATATATATATATATATATATATATATATATATATATATATATATATATATATATATATATATATATATATATATATATATATATATATATATATATATATATATATATATATATATATATATATATATATATATATATATATATATATATATATATATATATATATATATATATATATATATATATATATATATATATATATATATATATATATATATATATATATATATATATATATATATATATATATATATATATATATATATATATATATATATATATATATATATATATATATATATATGTAAGCTGTTTGCCGCCTTCATGGTTACTTTACAGCCACTCGAACCGTAGATGATGTCATTCAACCCCATAAATTATACTGATTGTAAACAAATACTCTTAAGCAGAGACGACTATTATTCGATGTTCAGTCAGGGCCATATTTTCAGTCTGTATATGTATCACGTTAGGTCGGTGTGGTGGTTGGGAGGATCAGATATTGTCAATAAATGTTTATTTTGTGAATTGTGGAATATTATTTTATAAACTACGCAAATAAAAGCTAACATGAGAAGTGGGGTGCCTCCTTTGTTTTAGACGAGGGAGAAGGGACCTATGTAAATAAAAATCGGCATAAAACAAAGAAAAAATGGCGGACTCAAATGAACCAGTGCGTGAATTAAGTGATAGAGTTGACAGTGAACCAGAGACAATTGAACGAGACATTACTGCTAGTAGTGATCAAATGTTTAAAATGTGGCAGCTGCAACAAGAAAGTAATGTACAAATTCAGCAACAAATGATGGAACTATTATCCACAATGGCTGCCCAGCATACTTCCGCCCTCTCCGTCTCTACTACTCCATCTACGCCTGCGCTTGACGTCAGATCCGCGTTGGCGCATATTCGCCTCTCGTCATTTGATCCCGATGACACACCTTTTTCGGTGACAGAATGGATGGATGACGTAACACGTATTCAACAAGAAATCGGGATATCTGATACACTGATCTTACTGAAAGCCGGCGAGGCTCTCCGTGGACGTGCCTCTCGTTTTTATAAACAATGGAAACCACTTGTACGTCACTGGGCCTCATTCCGCAGGGATTTTGAAGTTGCTTTTCCGGCACAAGGTACTCCTGCTACCAGAATTCGTGCATGCCTTGACATCAAAAGTACTAATTTTGATTCTTTGGTCGAATATGGCAATGTTACTTGCTGCCATTAAACGATTTTGTGCCAATTTTGCTTGGGAAATAACAGTGAGTCTTCTTGAAGATGGAGTGCAAAACGTAGAGGTAAAGAATAGAATTTGTATACAAAATCCAACATGCGAGACGAGCTTTCTAAAACTATTAGCGGCTTGTGATGCTCGAAAAAGTGTTACGAAACATGAACTCCCCCTAAACCGTGAAATCAGTGACACATTTCGAAAACGGCGATGAGACTCGCCATCCCAATACGTGCGTGATAAAATGCCTGAATTGAATTTCCAGGTAAATGTCGAAAATGTGATCAGTATGGACACAAACGAATAAACTGTAAAGCGCTGTATGTACCAAGAACCCAAGTTGACGGCACCACACCTGGTACCTCAACAAGACAAAGCAGTTCTAAACAGGTCATGTTGACCCGAAAAACTCGATTCTGACGTCCATCCCCGACAGCCACCATAACAAAGGACAATAAAACAATTGCATCAGTCCCGTATTTAGTTGACACCGGTGCTGACGTCACAATAATTCCCGAAAAAGTAGCGCGAAATTTAAATTTGGAAATTAGACCATGCACTCAAATTTTAACCGGGCTAAATTTTAACCGGGCTAGTAAATGATACAACTGAATCCATCGGAGGGTGTACCGCAGTTTTATTTTCGCCTTCTATGACACGACGTAAACTTTATTGTCGTTCCGGACGGATCCATCCTTGGGGGTGACATCGATGTTCTAGTTGGACTAGACGTATTAAAACGACCAGGAATGAAGGTGCAAATAGGAGCACACGGGGCTGATACAGTTCTAGACCCTCTTAATCTTCCCCGCGTCTTACATGTGCAAAAATTCGAAAATGAATTGGACGTGTCAGGATTGGACGAGCGAATAAAGGCTGAATTGATAGACGACATTCTTCGAATAGCCATACAACAGACACCCCTACTGTAACTACTGGTAAGATAAAATCTATCAACGTTTGAGGGCTGCCGATCACCTATTGACCAATATTATGTTCCAACCCGAAATTAATGCTAAGTTAGTACAAGCAAGGTCATTCAGCGTCTGGATTATATCAATCTGCAGGTAGCGACAAAGTTCAATAAGAAGAGAGTCCCGGCAGTGCCGTACGCTCTAGGTGACAGGGTGACTGTACAAAATACACAACTGGCTACGGGAGGCAAGCTCAAGCCAAAATTTCAGGCCCCTTTTGAGGTAACTCACTGTTTAGATAACGAAAGGTACGCATTGCGCCGTATCGGAGGTAGTCGTAGAACAACAGTCGCTGCTCATGAGCAGTTACGTACATGGCCTCAGTAAGGTATATTTTATATTGTTTTAATATTACTTTTTTGCAGACTTTTCAGCTAGTGCCGTATGGTATGGAACCAAGTATTTGTAAAGATCCCTGCTATGGTCAGGCTATTAAAGATCCCTGCTATGGTCAGGCTATTAACGATCCCTGCTATGGCCAGGCTATTAAAGATCCCTGCTATGGGCAGGCTATTAAAGATCACTGCTATGTCCAGGCTATTAAAGATCCCTGCTATGTCCAGGCTATTAAAGATCCCTGCTATGTTCAGGCTATTACAGATCCCTGAATATAACTTCAGGCTTAAGGTCCCTGGTATGGTGATACCATGCTAGGCTAGATCTCCCCCATGAACCTAGGCATGGTGGGACGAGAGCTCGGGCTCTCATTTTTATGAGCTTATGTTTTATTTTATTTTTTTATGCCACTTTAACAGATGTACCTACTAACAAATATTAACCGCACACCAATGTTATTATTTTGCTGTTTTGTTTTGTTTTCTCAATGGCTTTATAGGTTCGAGGATCAACCTATGTCAGGAAGGGCCGTGTAAGCTGTTTGCCGCCCTCATGGTTACTTTACAGCCACTCGAACCGTAGATGATGTCATTCAACCCCATAAATTATACTGATTGTAAACAAATACTCTAAAGCTTCATTCACAACCAACCCAACTACAATTACAATTACACTTAGAATTAAGATTAGACGTAGGGTGAAAATTAACGTATTTTGATCATTCACAACGTCGAATTCTAGCGAAAATTAGTTTATAGTGAAGGTCAAGTATTTCCTGTGGCCACCTATTGGGTAAATGTTGAAGATGGAAACAGTGGGCAATTTTACCGATGCTGCATGACAGGACGCGGGTCAACGATCGTTGGGCGCGAATATCAGTTGTGAATCTTAGGTTATTGTATGATTTTCGGTTTTCTGTGTTTGACGATGGAAGCAGAACGTGATAACAGTGAAAAATTTATCGCTGTCGTAATGGAATACCCGTTCTTATACGACAAATCTAAACCAGAATTTAAAGATACGAAGAAGAAAGATCGAGTTTGGAATGAAGTAGGGAACCAGTTCAATGCCACAGGTATGTAGATGGTAAACCACTTCACTTCAGGAATGTAAATTTAAAGTATGCGTTTGAAATTTTAGGAGAATGGGCAAAGAATTATTTCAAGTCTCTGAGAGAGAAATACGTCAGAATTAAAAAAAACATGGAAAATAATTCAAGGAGTGGCGCAAGTGTAGTTGAGATAGGGATAGACACCGACATTTCTATAGATGATATGCTGCACTCTGGTATGGTTTCACCAAATTCGAGTTTGAGATGTATACCGCTATTTTCCCCTACCAGCGTTATTGGGGAACCTCATTCTGTGGAGCCTCCAATTGACCCCCCAAGTGTTGAGGGCAACTCCGAAGCGACTGTGCAACAAGATTCCAAAAAAAGGAAAAGGGGCGGCAACTCTGAAAGTTTTTGTATATCAGAAACGCTAAAGTCTATTTGCAGTAGCCTACAATCTGACAAGATCTCCGCACCATCAGCTAGTGAGAATTTTTGTCAGTTTTTATTAACCGAAATGGAAAAATTGGAGGACTTAATTAAGACTTATTTTGTATTAATATAATAAAAACTAAAAACTCATGTAC
>CAXKVY010002028.1:0-21165 GCA_964058915.1 Tetropium fuscum | reverse complement strand
GTGCTGGGTCAAAGGACACTCACAATGCAACGGCAATATAGAAGCTGACAAACTGGCCAAGAAGGCAGCCAGCCTGAGTATAATTGGGGCTGGTCCTTCAATTACACTACCAGTTGCAGCGAAACTCCAATTAATAAAGGAAAACACCCACAAAAAATTTAAGACGTTATGGGGTGAAACAAGTAGCTGTCAGCTGGCCAGAAATCTCTTGAGATATCCCAGCGAAGAGACGGCGAGGAACTATCTGGCAATGTCCAGGGGTAAACTGTGATTTGTTACAGGAATCCTAACCGGACACTGCCGGGTAAGGAAACACCTCTATAACATGAGACAAAGTGACAATGGCCAATTTGAGGGAAATGCCCCTGGGTAACATCATCACCTTTTGTACAACATTGGGCTGGTCGATGACCGAGGGAGACATTTCCCTCACGGAGGAAGCACAAGGGGCCCAATGGGGCCTAAGTGCAGCGGATCTCTGATCCGCACTCCGGACAAATTCCAGATTCCAGCATGGGTAGATATTATAATACCTATATTGTTATTCTATTCTTTGATTAGGTGCTTATTTTATTTTTAGGATAATGGAAAATTCTTGTTGTATTTACCTAAGTGAAAATATGATATTACTGTGAAGAATATTGAACTATCGAAAAGTATATGAAAAAAAAGGAAACTAGACAAAAAAATAAACACATCATCAAACGATGAGGATATTGTCCAATATGAGCAAAATGGCATCGATTTGGTTCCTAATAATTCTAATATTCAGATTTAAATATAGATAATAATACAATTTACTGTGGAAATGATGAAGAGAATGAAGAAGACTTGATGAAGAAGTAGTAAATTATTGTATGGTAGTAGTAAAGTGTGATAGAAGCAAATTATTGTGTGTTTGCTCTGCACAAGATTTTCCATTTATTATTATTACATTATTAAATTTGACAATGACTTGGAGATGAATGAAGAACTAATGGGCCTTTTCACTAGATTCTTAAATCTCAAAAATAAAAAAATAGTAAAGCACATAAAACTTACAAAACACAAGTTTTGGTTTAAAAAAACACACAGCAGTTAAAGACCTACCCTTAAAACCAATCCTAATAGAAATCAAAAAAATATATGATTGCAAAATAGCATACATTATACTTTATTTTTTATTTCCATAAAATTGGTTAAAAATCATTTACTAGGTTTTTCCTTTTCACGGAAGAGTTGTATTTTAAGTTTGTCTGTTCATAAGTTGCATTTTAAATTTGTCAGTTTTTAAGTAAGTGTGTAAGTTTTTAAGTGTGTTAAGTTGTATCTTAAATTTGTCAGTTGTATATCTGTGTATTTTCAGTAGATTGATTAGTCCGATAAGTTTTTATATCTATATAAAAATTTTATGTGATGAATAATGTTCTTTCATTGATTGATTCTTTGAATAATAGACACAGTAAACGCAAAAGATATCGAACTCCCATTCTAGAACAATTTGATTATTATTATTATTAATTATTTTAAAAAAATTACATAATGTAACTAAATGTAACTAATAAAAGCCTACGTACGTTTGAAAATATGAAGAGTAAAGTGCGCTGAAATACCGTATCAGTAAAAAATTTGATTTTTTGAGTTTCCCTTGGCATTTTGGATAATTTAATTTACTATAAAAATACTCTTGCAATTACTATCATAAATGTTTCCAAAAAACGTAATGAACACTAGATTAGGACAATCCAGCTTGGGAACAAGCAATAAATCATACGCAAACATACATAAACAAAATGACAAGACAACTTACCTTGCGTGTAACTGTGGAAGCACATATCCCTCTCGCCGCAATGGTACAAGCTGCCACTGTACGCCCTGTACAGCCACATATCCTCTGTCGACCTGTGGCTGAAATCGTTCACAGGATACTTGGAGACGCCGACGCAGGTCCCCTCATTGCCGCGGTTCTCCTTCACTATCAAGATCTTCCACTGGTAACAGCCCGAACGGATCGCCTGGATCCCTAAACCGTAACCCCTGCCTTCCGCATCGTGCACCAGTGTCAAGTTGCCCTCGATGGAGCAGCTGTAGCACTTCTCCACGTCAAAGCCCATATCGGTCACGGGCATGTTGCCCTCGCTCTCCCTAAACGACTTACAGTCGCCGAGGAGCTCGGCTTCTACGTTATCCAAAAGCGTCGAGGCGGCCGCTTGCTCGCCGCTGTCGGCGGGCGCGTTCGTCCACATCTCTCTCCCTAGCTGGTTAAACAACTTGTTCACTATGTACTTGCGCAGGTCGTCGTCAATGTGGACTGCCTGCAGACCGGGCAAGATGGCCTGGAGCAGCTGCAGAATGAGCATCTTCGGCCTCAGCACCTTCAACTGTGAGGCGTACGTTACGCAAATGTTTGAACTGTCCAAAATGGCGAGTAGAGCAAATATCCACTTTTTCGACGCCAGCAATTTTTGTATAATGTGACTGGAGGAGATTATACGCAGAAACAAGAGAAAGTCGCCCAGTTGGCGCTCGCTGTTCGACGGCAGGCTGCCACTGAGTGGGTTGGAGAAGTGCTGGCAGCTCTCGTCGAACCCTTCCATTGTTTTTATAAACTGCTCGTGTAAGATGTTCAGGACGTTCTCCAACGCGGCCAGGTCGATTTTCTTGGAGTTTATGCAGCACGACATCGCTAGGATATGTGTTAAACGCAAGGCGGCAACGTTCAGTATCTCGGACTTACTGATCAGCCTGCTGGAAATGGCGTTAACGTTGATCAGCTGGGTCAGAAGCTGCACCAGGTCGTTATTGATGACTAGCGTGAGATCGTTGGATTCGTATCTCGTGCTCAGCGAGAAAACCGTCGTTAATAGGAGCTGCTTGTTGTCGGAATTTCCGTGGATCTGCCTGCGCAGCGAGTGCGTCAGAAACTCGTACACTCCGTGCACCACCGTTCCAATCTTATCCTGGATTTCCACGGGAGACGACTGAATCCCCTCTAGATAGTGGTGCAATTGCGTGCACGAATCCTCGTTCTTTATACAGCAGAAACCGAAGCAACCTTCCAGCATCTGCTGCTGGATGCAGTTCAAAACTGTCGGCGATGGCTCCCTCGTCACCAGATGGAACAACAGCTGGTCCAGGCTGTGGAACCTGCTGAGAGCCCGGTTCTTCTGCGCCAGCAGGGCTTTGAAGAAAACAGCGGGGTCCGTACTCCAGCCGTTCCCCAAACCGGCGTTACCGGCAAAGGGGCGCAACTTCTCCGACGGTTCATTTATCACAAAGTTCAGGCAGGAACAGCAGATTTGTTTCAAGTCGTTGTAGGATATCGCGTCTCTGCTGCTGCGGTAATATTCAACATAGGCGCGTTCCGCCTCCACGTCTTCCTCGGAACTACTGCTTATGGTAGAGATCTCAACCTCTATACCTGTAAAGCGAAATTATAGACAAAAATGTAGATATTTATTACAATTATATTTATTATACAATTATATCCTATGGACCTGATGGGGTACCAATTTTTTTACTGAAGCAATGCATTTTTACTTTAGCTAAACCATTACACATTATCTTCAATCTGTCTATAAATACTGGCACATTTCCTCCTTTCTGGAAGCAAAGTTATCTTAAACCTATATTTAAATCTAGCAAAAGAAAAAATGTTGAGAACTACTGAAATACCTAAATTACTTGAATGCTTAAGAGCCATGCATACCAAGAATATTGTTGCCCTCTGCAGGGGTAAACGGTTTGACATTTTATGGCGTTATTTATTAACATTTTGATTTGAGATTTAAAGAATGGGCAAACTGCATTTTATAGTCATTTAATGTACAAAATTATAGTGTGATTCATCAATTAACTGAATTTTTACACATAGAAATTGGAGACTTGTTAATTTTTTTCTCGAAAGTGGTTGGGTTTAGGAATCATACCATATGAGGTTTTTTGTTTCTTTTTATGCATCCTTTTGCCTGTTAAAATGACACCCCTCTAACACCCTGTATATTTATATTTTTTTATTTAGATAGAATATATTAGCTTATTTTTGGAAGAAAATTAAAATGTATTTAAAAATACCCTTCACAGATTATTGTAGTTTTTAAAAGCTTGTTTTAAATTAATTTTGCAATTCAAATGTATATTACTTAATAAAGGGTTTTAATAAAGAAGACCAAATAATTTAAAATTGGTCTAGATTGACAGTTTATAATCTAAAAAATACTATAGCTACTGTGCCTGGTCTAAAACTATACTGGTCTATAGTATAGTTTTAGAATTATTTTGTCCCACCAACAATTATTTTAAGATAAAAATTGTATAAAACGCATCACAAATGCTAATGGGGAATAAAAAAAAATATTAGAAATCTGATTTTTTAAATATCAATTATAAATAATTAATCTTGCAACGGGAAGATTAAATTTGGAAAGACGGCGTTACTCTATCATTCTAATAACATCTGTCTGTTAAAAATAATGAACGATGGTAAATAAAATAGTTTTTAAATACAGATTAATAAGTATATGGTCACATAATTTTATAATTAATGCTTTTCTTTCATTGAAATAGTTAATTTTTGGTATACTTATAATATATAACTACATACTGCCCCAAAAGAAAAACTGTAAATGTGGCACCCATCGTTAAATTAGTTAAACTATCTGTCTTTTAAATGCATATTACTTACATACACGATTATTACTTTAAGTCAGTGTGACTCCCATAAATTTGGCAACACTGGCGGGTGCGCAATTGTCAAATAATTTTTTAAAAATATACAGAAAGGGTGCCCATCTAACTTAAACTTTCTGGGTGTGAAAATAACAACATTTAGTATATACATTATACACTGGGAGCTACATTGACATTGGACAATTGGGTGTCGTTAGGTACACAGAATAAGTATATATATATATATATATATATATATATATATATATATATATATATATATATATATATATATATATATATATATATATATATATATATATATATATATATATATATATATATATATACATATATACATATATATATATATATATATATATATATATATATATATATATATATATATATATATATATATATATATATATATATATATATATATATATATATATATATATATATATATATATATATATATATATATATATATATATATATATATATATATATATATATATATATATATATATATATATATAGATATATATATATATATATATATATATATATATATATATATATATATATATATATATATATATATATATATATATATATATATATATATATATATATATATATATATATATATATATATATATATATATATATATATATATATATATATATATATATATATATATATATATATATATATATATATATATATATATATATATATATATATATATATATATATATATATATATATATATATATATATATATATATATATATATATTAAACTTAATTAATGTTTGAAATACGTGATATCTGCCATTGCCAATAATCTATAAAGCGTGTTATGTGCCATGATTGCTAAAAGTAGTACATCTACTCAGTGATAGATGTCGCGTGAGGTAATTCCTTATACTTGAATTAGGAAAACCGGGCTAAGTGCCATAACCTAAAAAATTAGTGAAATTAGTCTGTTTACGTATTTTAGTGTATCTGACTGCATCTGTGTGTTTGTATAAAGGATAGCGCTAATAAACGCCAGAAAAAAAGAAAATCGGTAGTCTTAAATCTTTTAACAAATCCCAAAGAAGTCATGGTAAAGAATACATTAATAACAAATAGATTAAAGTGAATCCGAAAACTAAACCAACAGAAGATGTAAGTATTGTAGTTATTTAAAATTATTAATGGTAATTTGCAATATCTTCATATTTTTAGGTAATTTGCAAATGCAAATATTTTTGATCAGTTTTACACCCTAAAGGATAATGTGGCACAAAATTCGTACCTCATGGGGCTTTTGAATGTATGTCCTGTGAAAAGAAGACGTAATGGTAAATATGTAGTCCCAGAAGAAAGTCGAAGGCAAGCCACTGTTTATTTTACTTTACCAGGCGGAGAAGGAAAATTCGTGCAAGTTTGCAAACAGACATTTCTACATGTGTTTAGAATAACCAGAAGACGAATAGATACTATTGTTAGAGCAAAGAAACGGGGTGATGTTACTTACATTGAACGAAGGGGTAACAAAACTACAAATAGGAAATATTCAGTTGAAGATGAAAATTTGGTGATAGAACACATCTAAGCATTCCCGAGAGAAGAAAGCCATTACGGAAGATCAAAGAGCGGCAAAGAATATTTAAGCCAAGATTTAAACATAAATAGATTGTATTCCGCTTTTAAAGGAGACTATTCCAATTCTACTGTCACATATCGCTTTTATTACAATATTTTCAAACAAAAATTTCCGAACCTAAGTTTTCACCATCCTCGAAGTGACACATGTTCAACCTGTGATTTATTGCACATGCAATGTGTTACTAATCCGAATGATAAGGATGCAAAAAACAAACTTGCCCTTCATCATGAAAAAGCTCAGAATGCGATGAAAAAAATGAAAGAAGATCATGTCTCTTCTCAGCTCCCCATAAGCGACTTATGTACTATATCTGTCGATCTTGAGCAAGTACTTTCACTGCCAGCCTTAACCCACTGCCAAATGTTTTATTTACGACAACTATCGTGTTATAATTTAGGCATCCATGTAGGTGACACCAATAAAGGGCACATGTATTTATGGCACGAGGGAATCTCGGGGCGCGGGGGGAATGAAATTGCATCTTGCATTTGGAAAGCAGTCAGAAGTAATATCACAAGAAAACAGAAATTAATAGTATGGAGTGATAACTGTGCAGGACAAAACAAAAACAAAATGATGTTGTTTTTGTGGATTTATTTGGTGGCAAATGGATATTACTAAGAGATAAATCACAAGTTTCTAGTGTCCGGCCATTCATTCCTGAGCTGTGACAGGGACTTCGCGCAAATTAAAAGGAGGAAAAGATTAGAAAAATGTGAAGTTCCTTTTGATTTAGTTCGACTAATTGCCACTGCAACACCAAACGATCCTTTCATCGTTACGATGATGGATTCTGAAGACTTTTTTGACCTCAAGTCTGTTGCAGATAGGACATTAGACACAAGTAAGGTTCAGATTTCCAAAGTACGATGGATTCGTATTACCACTGATAATCCTGGAATAGTGAGTACAAAAGAAACGTTCAATCAAGTTGAAGATTGGAAACCTATCAGGGTTTTTAAGAAAAATATTAATGTTCAACGCATCAAAAATATGAATTTGCCACAGCTTAATTGCGAAAACCATCTTACAGCAGATAAAAAGAAGAACATTGAAGCAATTATACCATTCCTTAAAGAAGAAAATAAACAGTTCTTTCAAACTTTATTATCTTGAGTTTTTAATATTTTACCTATGTTCTATGTTAGTGTTCTTGGTTTGTGTTTGCTACATTTAAAATTAGTTACCATTTTTTATTACTCTATTCATTTATAACCACATTTCTGAGTGAATAAAATATAAATTATCTTATTTACATTGTATGTTTCTCTTACTAATAGATGAAATCCATCAGGTTCATAACTCATTTTTCATCTCATATCTAATGGTACTTAGCACCTTTTTCAAAATTACAAATTATTATTTTTTTCTTGAATTTTGGTTGCATAATCTTTAAAGCTACTACAACAATTTCAAAGTGTATATAGTGAGGAACATTTACAAATTTTTTTAAATGTTTTTTTTCGAAAATAAATTTTTGGGATAAAAAACATCGTTTATCTTAAAATTACTGTTTTGGCACTTAGCCCGGTTTTCACTTCAAGTCTTCATATAAATATATATATATATATATATATATATATATATATATATATATATATATATATATATATATATATATATATATATATATATATATATATATATATATATATATAGATACATACATACATACATACATACATACATACATACATACATACATACATACATACATACATACATACATACATACATACATACATACATACATACATACATACATACATACATACATACATACATACATACATACATACATACATACATACATACATACATACATAGATATATATATATATATATATATATATATATATATATATATATATATATATATATATATATATATATATATATATATATATATATATATATATATATATATATATATATATATATATATATATATATATATATATATATATATATATATATATATATATATATATATATATATATATATATATATATATATATATATATATATATATATATATATATATATATATATATATATATATATATATATATATATATATATATATATATATATATATATATATATATATATATATATATATATATATATATATATATATATATATATATATATATATATATATATATATATATATATATATATATATATATATATATATATATATATATATATATATATATATATATATATATATATATATATATATATATATATATATATATATATATATATATATATATATATATATATATATATATATATATATATATATATATATATATATATATATATATATACATACATACACGGTGTCCCATTTTGAACGACCACCCTGAATAATATTTGCCAGTGATGGTAAATGAAAAAAGTTTGGGACAAAAGTTGTACAGTTCAGAGGGGGACATCCGATGCTGCTGATACTTTTGACCTTGGATGGAGGTTTCAAGGTCATTGGAAGGCAACTTTTTTTTTTAATGGAGCCCCCTATTTTTATACGGGCAATCGATTGTACGTAAAAAAACATAAATCTTTTGTCCGAAACATTTTTTTTAGTGCAAATTTACATGACTTATGCAGCTTGCAAAATTGGAATTTTTGAAATTATCCCAATTCTACTGTCACATATCGCTTTTATTACAATATTTTCAAACGAAAATTTCCGAACCTAAGTTTTCACCATCCTCGAAGTGACACATGTTCAACCTGTGATTTATTGCACATGCAATGTATTACTAATCCGAATGATAAGGATTCAAAAAACTTGTTTTGCATCCTTATCAGCATGCAACTTTGTTTTTTTTTAATGGAACCCCCTATTTTTATATGGGCAATCGATTGTACGTAAAAAAACATAAATCTTTTGTCCGAAACATTTTTTTTTAGTGCAAATTTACATGACTTATGCAGCTTGCAAAATTGGAATTTTTGAAATTTGTCGATTTTTTACTGGGTCATGCTGAGGCTTGGAGAAAAATATCGTGGGGGAAAAAATGCTTCGATTTTCGCAAGGAGTCGAATTTTTTTTTTCATTTTTCGATGCATTTAAAATGTTGTTGCCTCTAAAACTCAGCGTTTGTCTGCAATTTTTCTCTTTACCGGCGGCGTTAGCGTTATCCAATGTGCACCACGTGGAGGTGCCGCTCGGATTTTGCACATCAAGTGGCCCTGACAAGGGCCACTTGTTGTGCAAGTGCCTCTGCTCTCTGCAGATTGTATATATATATATATATATATATATATATATATATATATATATATATATATATATATATATATATATATATATATATATATATATATATATATATTATTGATTAGGTCAGTAAATATCATTTTGAAATTTTTGATCTGATCTCATTTCTCTCTAATACATCATAACTTATACTTGAGTAGTTCAACAAAACCGTGAATAGGGGGCGTTCGTCTTCATTTTATACAGTACATATATTAAGAGAGGATGAGATCCCTCAAAGTGGCAACATTGATCATTGCAGTTCTCTTGTGAGAGGGACCTTGACCGAGCATAAACTATAGGTAGGTATTAAATTACAATACAAACATTGTATTGTAATTATTGTATTGTATTGTAACTTACAGCTATTTTACGCGGCCGACTACTGGTATATGCCTGGCTGATAACTGAATTATGGGCGGCCGACCACTAGCAAAATTGCACTTTATTGATATAAAAAATTATCAAAATTCAAATATCAACACAAATATTTTTTATTACTGTTCATATAATAGCCAAATATGTGAGTTCAAGAATGATTAGTAGCAATTTCACCAAAGTCGAAAACAATAGAAATTATTGAATATTAAAGTTAAAATTATTTGAAAAAGGCCGACTACTAGCACAGTCACCCTATCTTGCGGTTATAAAATCATTTCTATTACTGAAACATGGCTCAGAGAAATGTTTAATAGTGAATTGTTCCCTGAAAATTATATTGTCTACAGGAAGGACAGAAATTATGGGCTACGAGGTGATGGTGTATTATTAGCAGTTGACGTCAGTTATAGTTCTGAATTGATCCACATAGTTTCACCAATCGAAAAAATTGACTTACTCTGTGTTCAAATTAGTACCGAAAATCAGCTGGTAAATAATAATAACTATTATTATTTTACAAATAAATTGTCACTTCATGAGTATTTACGAAGCCAACATTTTTTCTAATTTTTAATTGGTTGTCCGGTGATGAGTGAAAATAAAAACACATTTTCATTTTACTCCCGCCGTCACTGAAATTAATGACCTTGAACTGATTGATTCATACAGTTGTTGTGACGCACACGCAAAGATTCATTATACAAACTATACATGATGTTCTTGTACTTCAAAGATTAAAACAAACGGCCTTTATAATGACCCAGAAAAGGATTAAGCAAACAAAAATTACAAATTACTTCACAAAATAATATAAAATTTAATAAATATGCTTCTGTTTTAAATCATTTTTGTTTATGTACTACTTTCTAGTTGTTTTGTATTAAATGTTTCCCTTTTTAAGAAAAAAACTATCTCGCCTCAGTAATCCAAATTATTTACTAATCCGGATTACTGCAGTTTTAATTAATCCGGATTATCGAGGTCGCACTGTATACACATCGTATGTTCTTTTTTGTACTAAAAGGGCTTGACCCGTCTATTAATAAATAAATAAATAAATAAATTATTTACCTTTAACGAATATAATCAAAAACAAACACCTTTGCAGTATGTCCACACAAATGCTGTGGAAATTACACTCCTTATCGACGTTTAAACTAACGTTTTTAACCTCAGAAATAACGTTGCTAGACTCAAAGTCCTTCTCGTCTAACGCCACCTCTTCGCCCTTATATCTTGAGCTGCACATGAAATTGATCAGCTTCTGCCTCAGGCTCAGCACGTATTTAAACACTTCTTTAATGGCCGGATGCGTGGCATTCTTCTGCAACAATCCGGTCTGCTTGAGTACCGTCGTCAAGAAACAACGCACCACCAAATCGAGCACCCGTTTTTCTTCGTCATGAAACTCCCACGATTCCATTTCGACAGTCTCCATTAACTTATCGTAAAAATTGCTCCTATTATCAATGTTGTCCTGGGAAACGGCGCACGCCTCATCATACTGACACGGCAGGTCAAATGCTAGCTTGCACATGCTCTGTACGTCCTGCGGCAGGTTATCCAAGGTGATAAGTATTGGCTCTGGCGAGCTAGAAGTCGCTAGGTATGACAGCTCCACCAGGCACTCTACTTCCGTCGACTCGTTTTGTATACCGGAGGCGAAAATGTCGTTGTACAACCAGTGCCGGCACAGGTTTTCTTCTGAGGAAGGCGCGTCTCCTATCAGCATCCCGCCTAGGCAATGCCCGATTAGTAGGGAGCAGGTCTTTTGCATGTCGACTATCCAGATCCATGATTGCTCCGCCAGCTGGTCTAAGGTCGGAGTCTCAGATCCTTGAAGAAAGCAAATTATCAGTTTCATTCATTAAGCCAGTGGTCAAGCAGTAATAAACTAACAAGGAATTACTACAATGCAATATTGAAAAATATCATAATTATACTCAGGGCTCTCAGAGTGTCCTAAAATCATAAATATCATAAAATTAGCCACTGGATAGGGCTGGAACCTTTGATGTAACTATAACTATATAAATGAAAGGTCAATTCGACGATCAATTAACACCAGATTTAAAGAACATATGGCTCATCTAAAATATGGAAGAACAGATAAGTCTAGTGTTGCACAACATGCTTTTGACAACAATCATAGAATAGATATTAGTAATTTAAGATTAGTCAGAAATGTGACCAATAATAGACAATTGGATGCATTTGAGAGCATAGAAATTGTAAAATGTAAAAGTAGTATGAATACCGACCTATACCGTATAGCCCGCTTTACGCGTTGCTTAGCAACTAATCATTGAAGCGTGACTAATGATTTCACCACAAATAGTATAAATAGGGTACATTTTTAGTTTGAGATTAGTTTTTAATCGTCTCCGGATGATGCCACCTTGGTTGGCGAAACGCGCGTCGAGCGAAGTGAAAGTGTTTTGGTGTTTGTGGAAACTACTCCGAGTGTTATAGTTACATCAAAGGTTCCAGCCCTATCCAGTAGTAAGATGACTTCACGGTCAACGGAACTGAATATCTATCGTAAGTACAGTACTAAAATTAGGTTAATAGGTTCTGATATTTGGTTTCTAAATTCATGTAAATCAATGTTCACAATGAATAAGAGTGATAAGAGGCGAGTTGCAGGAAAAATCAAAAGTCTTAAATTGTTCACGATGAATAAAAGTGAAAATGAGGCAAGTTGCAGCCAAAATAAAAGAAAAACGATTTCTAACTACAGGCATTTCAAACTACAAACATTTAAATGCAAAGGATATCTCTCGGTCGGGCCCACAGCTTACACACTCCCGCGGACCAGCTCCCCTGTGTTTGTGCCGTGCGTAGCAACCCGTGTCGTCGGATGGAGGGTTGAGTAGGCCGTGCCTACAACACACGACTTTGGTCTGGATTTCGGCTAGACGGGCACTGGGGCGCTAACCCACCTTGATCAATCGGCTGTGCCGTCCCGTCAGAGGGCCGCTAGGGTGAGCCCCTTCTGGGGGAGGGGGCGCGTGGGAGGCTGCAGAGGTGGTTGTCAATTGGCGTTGGCACCCAGTAATGCATAACCTCCATTCACGTTGCCAGTCCTGAGGGACTATATCCATCTAGTATCTCTGGTGATCGTGTGAGCTGGCCGCACGACATCCCCCGATGTGGGCTCCATGGTGGGTGGAGAGCTAGATGGATGAATCTTCTCCACAATTATGGATAATAAAAAAAACAATGCCAACAAACCTGGGGCAGAGCGGCAACGCTCGCCCCAGCCACCACCTGGGGCTAGTCCAAAGACTGCCCCCCTGACCGGATACAAGGATGCCGCCTTGAGTCATCTCAGGGTAGCTATAATAGACAAAGATAACCCCTATGGGAAAATTCCTAAGGATAAGGGAGGTCCTTGTCAAAAATGCACTGAAGGGAGAATTGGATAGGGTAATCTTCTCCACCCCCAACAGCAACACATTAACGCCACCTGCATTTCGCTCGTGGACATATTCTGGTGAGGTAATCAGAATTGTCTGCGAGGACGATCAAACGCTGGGATGTCTTAAAGAAGCTGTGGCTAGTCTAAAGCCTTGGGAGAACCCTGCGCTGACTGTCGTGCATACTGACCAACTACCAAGGCTGACAAAGGCTACACTCTGGATCCCCGTGGAAGCGGAATGCGGCCATGAGGAAAAGGAAGTCGTAGTCAGTCGCCTAGCAGGTCAGTGGTTAGCGTACGTCGGTGGTGTCTCCACCACGAGGCTAAAGACAATCCGCGAGGAGAACTACTCGTCTTCGAAATATTACCTCCTCCAATCACTTGCCCTGAAGGTGAAGCCGGAACAATCGGATAACACTTCCAACCGAACAACCCCGGCAGGAGCAGAGGATGGAGAGGCTGAGCTGATTACAGCCACCTCTCCAACTCCACCACCATCCTCAATGGAACAACCTCAATAGGACCAAAGAATGAAAACGGAGGCTGAAAAGGCTAAGCTGATTACAGCCACCTCCTCAACTCCACTACCATCCTCTAAGGAAGACATCTCCTCTCAAGCCAAGAGGGAAACGACTACCCCACTCTAGGGACACCCCATGCCCCCCTTGGACACCTCAATGACAGGTACCGGGTAAGTCTCTTAAGATTGACACCCCCCTTATCTCACTTATCCTTTGCCGATTTAACTCATTCAAATAAGGAGTAGACACGGTTTTTGATGAATTTTTATAATCTGAGAACAGATTTTAAAAATCTCATAACATATACAGGGTGGAAAAAAAAACATGATTTTTTTAAATGGAACACCCCGTATATTTTTAGACCAAAATAATGTCCTTAATTTTCTGTATCCAAAAATGTGTAATTAATATATAATCACTCCACCTGTTCGTGAGATATTACTAAAAACTTATCACATTACGGGTGTCAATTATAAAATAAGAACATCAAGATACCTTTGGAAACAATGCATATTTGCATTGTTTATTTGTTGACAGATGTCATCCAGTTTTTGTGAGATAGTAGTTCACTCTCTTAGATATTAGCGTAAAAAATACGTAGTGTTCGTAAAGAAGCAAGTTATTTTGAAAATGGTATATTCACTGGAAGAGAGAAAAGGGTTACTTGAAATTTATATTCAGTGCAACAAGAATAAGTCTCTTGCTCGGAGGAAGTATGTTAGGTTATTTCGAGAAAGTCTACCTCCTTCCAAAAATAGTTTTTAAAACATTTATGCAAAGTTTAGGAATACCGAATCTCTGAGAGACAAGAAAAGGGAAAGGCGAAGAACAAAAACAGGAGAAGACACAGAACTCAACGCGTTATTATATTTTGCTGAAAATCCATCCAAATCATCCTATGCCGCAGCAATGGAATTGGATATATCACAAAGAAGTATGATAAAAATATTACATCGCCATAATTTTAAACCATATAGTATTTTGCCCGTTCAATATTTAGACGACAACAACCTTCAAGACAGGTTAACCTTCTGCAGAGACATACTTGATAGAATAGAAGAAGATGATTAGTTTCTAAGTCATGTCTTTTGGACTGACGAAAGCAGTTTTTCTACTGCGGGAATTTTTAACAGAAAAAATGCACATTACTGGGCAGCGGAAAATCCTCATATTGTAAAAAAAATAAAAAAACAAGGATACCAAACTGTAAACGTGTGGTGTGGCATCCGCAAGGATGCTATTGTAGGTCCTGTATTTATAAATGGGCCCTTAAATGCACAACGTTATGTGGATATTCTTCAACATCCAGTTGAAAATTATTTAGATAATATTAATTTAGTGGACAACAGATCTGTTATTTGGCAGCAGGATGGAGCACCACCACACTCTGCAAGGAACGTCACCGAATACCTAAACAGAAAATATCCTATTTGGATAGGAAGGCACGGTGTTATACATTGGCCCGCTAAAAGTCCGGACTTAACACCTATGGATTTTTTTCTCTGGGGTACGATAAAACAAGATATATACGACCAAAAACTGGGGTTTTTAATAATATGAATGAGTTAAAAGAGTGCATACGTGTAAAAATTGAGGAATTAAACCAAAATGGTGATATATTTCAAAGGGTGAGAAGCAATTTTATAAAGCGATGCCAAATGTGTATTCAGAATGGTGGTGGTTACGTGGAAAATATTTAATTACGTTACGTGTAAATAAATAAAATTGTGTTACTCTATTGTGTTACTGTATTAATATTGACTTTTATTTGTTTTTATTAGGCTTATGTTGTTTATTGTTATTACTCGTTACTGTAATTGTCACCTATATATTAGTTGTTTATTATCTCAATAAATGGCATTGTTTCCAGAGGTATCTTGATATGTTTTTTGTTTTATAATTGACACCCATAATGTGATACGTTTTTAGTAATATCTCACGAACAGGTGGAGTGATTATATAACAATTAGATATTTTTTTTATTCAGAAAATTAAGGACATTATTTTGGTATAAAAATATACAGGGTGTTCCATTTAAAAAAATCATGTTTTATTTTCCACCCTGTATATCTTACGAGATTTTTAATATCCGTGCTCTGATTATAAAAATTCATCAAAAACCGCGTCCACTCCTTTTTTGAATGAGTTAAATCGGGAAAGGATAAGTGAGATAAGGGGGGTGTCAATCTTAAGAGACATACCCTGTACAGATAAGGTAATAATAGTGCAATGTAACCTGGAACACTGCAAGGCGGCAACGGCAGTCCTATGCCGCCACTTAGACGTGGAGCAGGATGCATTGGCGCTAATTCAGGAACACTGGATAGTTAAAACCAGAATATTTGGCTTAACAAGATTAAATGGTGTTATTTTTAGCTCACCTACAACAGATAGGCCGAGGACGGCTATCTATGCCCCTCGGCACATCAAAATTTAGTCTCTACAACACCTTTCAACGTCTGACCTGACGGCAGTGAAGGTGGAATGTATAATTGCCGGCAAACCAAAAGCTGTCGTTGTGGCATCAGTTTACATCAGGAACTGGTAGCATACTGCCACTCCCAAAACTGGGAATTGATCATGGGCTGTGACGCCAACGCACACCATGTGACCTGGGTCAGTACAGACAACAATGCAAGAGGTAAGTCACTTTATAATTATATTAACGGTAGTAATCTTAGTATAATTAACATAGGTTGCGTACCGACATTTATAAACTCTAGAAGTCAAACTATAATAGATATAACACTGGCTACATTGAATATATCCAAATCAATCCAAAACTAGCATGTGCCTGACATTGTCACAATGGCAGACCACCGGTGGATTAATTTTGAAATTAATCTTGTTAAAGCACCAAAGAAACCATTTCGGGATCCCCGAGGAACCGACAAAAATAAATATCGAAGTTAACTCGGGAAGAACCTGGAAAAACTCGACGTGCTCAATGATAGTGGCAGAATAGAGGAATATACAGACACAAAAAAAAACAGCCATGAGGAAAGCTTTTGATAACAAGACCCACCTGAGGGAGTTTAAAAAACTAGTTAGACAACAACAAAGAGAAGCGTGGAGAGCCTACTGTGAGGATATTGAGGACTACTCACAGGCTGTCAGACTATGTAAAATCGTCACTAAAGACAAAAACCATGATATAGGTATATTGAAAAGGGACGATGGTACCCAGACCAACAACCTCTGCGAAAGCCTAGAGCCGCTCATGCAAACTCACTTCCCTGAATCTGTCAGAACAGATCGAAGGGAATGGCCAAATGAAGTCGACACCCAACCAACAAATTCGGACTGGCAAACCTCCAACCAAATTGTAAGTGAAGACAGAATAAAATGGGCAATACAGAGCTTCTCCCCATTCAAATCGCCGGGCATCGACGGCATATATCCAGCACTACTTCAGTGGGGCCTGGATAAACTACTGCCGCACCTGGTTGGGATGTTTTGTATGTGCTTAGCACACCTCTCTCTACATCCCAAAGACATGGAGAGAAGTAAAAGTATGGTCTATACCAAAAGCAGGGAGGATGGACTATTCCACCCCCAAAGCATACTGTCCTATTAGCATACTTCATTTCTACTGAAAACGATGGAGATGCTATGAGTGATATCTGAGGAATTGACTAACAATCCTGTGCACCCGAACCAACATGCATACACACCTGGAAAATCCACCGATACTGCCCTCCATGTGGTAGCAAGTCGGATTGAGAAATCCCTGGATCATAAGGAATCCACCCTGGGTGTCTGCATAGATATAGAAGGTGCGTTTGACAAAACCACCTTTCCTAAAATTACAGCGGCTCTATCACATAGGAACGTTCCTCATATTGTGAGCAGCTGGATATCCAACATGCTCTCAAAAAGAGCAGTACAAATCAGTGCAGGAGACACTGTCATAAGAGGACTGGTTGCGAAAGACTGTCCGCAGGGAGGTGTTTTATCACCACTGCTATGGAATCTGGTTCTTGACAGCCTCCTAAACCACCTCAACGTGGAAGGATTCTACACAATTGCATACGCAGATGACGTAATGATACTGCTTAATGGAAAATTCGAAGGAGCCCTCTTGTCAGAGAATGCAGATGGCCCTAAGAATAATCGAAAATTGGTGTGAGGAGCATGCCCTATCCGTCAACCCCAGGAAGACGGAAATGGTACTCTTCACAAGGAAAAGAAAACTGGAGCCAATGAGAGCACCTGTTCTCCTAAACACAGCACTAAATTTTGCACCACATGTGAAATACTTGGGGGTAACTTTCGATGCTAAATTAAACTGGAATCTTCGCCACTGTGATTCCGGCTTCTCCTTATGTGCTGCTGAGCTGCAGCTGCTACCAAACCATTTGTCTACGTATTGCTTTTCTACTACAAGCACGATACATTCAAATTCAAAATAAATTTATTTACAATACGTACATTTAAATATAATCAGATTTGTAGTTTGTTGGAGCCTTACAGTGCGGCAGTAAGTTTTACACACATATTAAATACGATTTAATTGTACGTAGCTTTTCAACCAGTTGTTTTCGCTTATGCCTTCTGCGGCTTATATTCCCCTGATAGCTAAGATACTCAGCCTGCCGGCATGCTCGCCCCCTCCGCTTCTCGCTCATAAGGAACAAAGCGCGATAATATTGCGTCGAGTAAGACGGAAGACCGAAGCACTGGCAGTTCTAAAATGCGTACTAGGCAAACGGCGAACTTAGCCGATATGCTTCTGGTGCACCGTTTATTAACGGCCTCTTCGAGCTGCAGCACACTACAGATCACAGCTACAGATATTCGGTAATTGGCATGGTGGGTAGCTGTTGGCGCGTGCATACGACGTAGTCATTCACCTCAACGAATAGCTGTCTTAAACCAAATAGTTGGGAAAAATATTCCACGTTCAATTCCTACACGCTGGAATTTCAATATTCGCACAGTAAATGTTGAGAGACTATTATTGCGTGTATGGAAATTATGTGATGTTATTATAAATAATGCAAAAGAACGGTTTGCATATACAAACCACCTAGTTGCAGCAGCGCTTTTATATTCAGCTTTTATATATGCGCTTTTATAACATTTCGAAAAATATAATAATAAGTTTCCTGAAAATGAATTGGACTTAACTTGTACAGCTTATACCTTTTTTGATAAACAACGTTTGCGAACAGAGCTAACAGTTTTGTATTCCAATATCGAGTGCAGAGCATTAAAAGGTGCAGTGCCTTTATTAAAATTTATAATTTCTAATAATTTAGAGGATATATTAGCAGGAACCAAAAAAAATTGAAAAAATTGATACAAATTCTGGTGACCACAGCAGAAGCTGAGCGTAGTTTTTCAACGTTAAAAAGGATAAAAGCATTTTTAAGAAATTCAATGTGCGAAGACAGACTAACAGCCCTTTCCATACTCTCGATAGAAAAAAAGTTCTTCGCTTCAATACCGGACTTTAACAACAAAGTAATCGAAAAGTAGATCGGCGTATTAATCTCCAATTTAGGATAATGCAATAATGTAAGTTGCTCAGATTTTTATATTATGCCATTATTAATAATTAGATACTACTAGAGCTAATTTAATTGTTTTTGGTTTTCCTCTGTTATATTATTTTATATATTAACACTCGGAGTAGTTTCCACAAATACCAAAACACTTTCACTTGGCTCGACGCGCGTTTCGCCAACCAAGTTGGCATCATCCGAAGACGATTAAAACTAATCTTAAACTACAAAATCTACCATATTTATACTATTTTCATGGTGACGTCACTAATGATATCACCATGAAATTTACGCGTGACTAATCAGGGTTCAATCATCGGTTGCTAAGCAACGCGTAAAGCGGGATCTACGGTATAGGTCCCTTGTCGCTATTCATACTATTACATTTTACAATTTCTATGCTCTCAAATGCATCCAACTGTCTATTATTGGTCACATTTCTAACTAATCTTAAATTACTAATATCTATTCTATGATTGTTGTCAAAAGCATGTTGTGCAACACTAGACTTATCTGTTCTTCCATATTTTAGATGAGCCATATGCTCTTTAAATCTGGTGTTAATTGATCGTCTCGTTTGTCCAACATATTTTCAATCACAATCATTACAACTAATTTCGTAAATCCCAGACCTTTCATTTGGAACGATTTTATCCTTTGGATTGTCTAAAAGTTGTTGTAATTTGTTGCTCGACGAATGAATCGCTGTTATACCCACGTTTTTGAAAACCTTACTCAAACCATGAGTAAACCGGGGTTCGTACGGGATGGATACATATTTTGGAGCCTCTATATCCTCTTGAAAGGTCGTAGAATTACGAAGTGTGTCCTTAAATTTACGCTTTCTAATTAGTTTTTCAACTATATCTCTAGGATAACCATTACTCACAACTATGTCTTTAATTAATACTTTTTCTTTTTCAAACCTCTCATTACTGAGAGGGAAACTTAGTAAATGGTGGACAAGAAAATTAAAACTTGCCATTTGATAGCAGTGGTGAGAGTCATTAGGGATATATCTGATCGTTCTGGTATCTTTTCTATATATATCAAATTCTAACCTATTGTCACTATTTTTAATTACTAATACGTCTAAAACTGGAAGTTTTCCTTTATTTCCTAGTTCATATGTAAACTTTACAGAAGTGAAACGACTATTTAATTTGGAAATTAAGTTTTCTACATCTGCAATCTTAGTGTCAAACACGGCAAAAATGTCATCCACATACCTAAGCCAAATCCTAGGAAAATACTCGAATTCTACTTTTGCTTCAGTTTCAAATCGACTCATAAAGAGATTAGCAATGAAAGGCGATAAACAGTTACCCATTGCGGTTCCTTCATGTTGTTCATAAAACTTGTCATTGAAACGGAAGCAATTTTGTTTCATACAAAGTTTTGTAAGGTTTATATATTCTTCTATTACTTCTTTTCTATAGTTGTTTAATTCGAGTAAATCCTCAATATAGTACAAGGTATGTGGAATTGGTACACTAGGAAATAATGAACAAACATCAAAGGAAATCAAAATTTCACCCACTTGCAATTGAATATTCTTGACCTTATCAATGAAATCATTCGAATTTTTAACTGAAAAACTAGGCTGTGTAATGGGCAAACTTTCAAATTCCTTAGTCAACCATTTTGATAAGTGGTAAGTCGGAGATCCAATAGACGATACTATTGGACGCACCGACTTCCCTGGCTTATGAATTTTTGGTAGACAATACAATCTAGGTACAGTAGGGTT
>CAXKVY010002027.1:15000-23663 GCA_964058915.1 Tetropium fuscum | reverse complement strand
ACATGGGCCTTAGCCTCTAGAGCAATGTATCCTTAAAATTAAAATTTGTTTTAAATAGTTATTACCTTGAGAAGTTCTTTTGTTAATCCTTTTGTATACGAAGCATAACACAAATGTTTATAATTTCACAGTACTGGCTTTGTTTACTTCGATGCTGGATTCTGCCTGCTGCCCTCTCTCGGAACACTGTTGCACTTTTATACTGCGGTTAATTTCCTTAGTTCGCCTGCTACCCTCTCTTGGAACGCTGCTTCACTTTTACACTACGGCTATAACTTCTTTAGCATGCCTGCTGCCATCTACCGGAACTATGCCGAAATGGAACACTGCTGCATTGACGAGACGCTTGTTTATATTTTCTTACTGAGTTTGACCCTTATCAAACTTGAATCTACAGAATTTATACTCACTGTCTCTTATCTTATCTTGGAATCTTCTGTTCTGTTTCTTGTATTACTCAGCTTGCCACACTCATATAATTCCTGTTGACGCTGCCTGGAGACGCTGTACTTGGTCGTCGTATTTTCGACCAAAAACCACTTAATACCGTTTAAATTTGCTCTAGAATGTTTCCCGTTGAGATTATCCACATATAGCACTATTTTGTTAAATTTTAGACTACTTTAAACTATTAAATCTTACAAGTTTTATGAACATAAATTAGCGAGCTGTTACTACTTCCAACCAGTGGCGGTGCGTGTATAAAACTGTGGTGGTGCGCGCTCAACGGCGGATCAAGGAAAAAGATGACGTCGCAGGCGAAAATTTTTAAAACTCAAGGTCGCGCGTTTTCCTGGCACTTCACAATTTTAATGTAAAATTGATTTATATAAAAATTTAGACTTTCATAAAAACAATTTTTGAAATGTAATATCTTTTTGAAGTAAACTTTTTATTCTATTTCGTAATTTCAATTATATATTTTTAACTGGAGCCGCCGTTGTGCGTGATAGAGGGAGATTTGGGGAAATTCCTGAAATTACTTCAAAATACAAATACAATACAATGACTTACCTACGAGTACCTAAATTTGTTTGTACGTTAATTTGATGCGTCGGTTCTTTTGCTGGGCAAACTTTTCTATCACTTTATTGTTAAAGTTTGTAATGTTTGTAATGAAGTCTCTTTCTATTGATAGCATAGCTAAAGCTGACAAACGGTCTTCACACATAGTATTACGCAAAAAAGTTTTAATGCGCTTTAGTGTTGAGAAGCATCGCTCCGCCTCTGCCGATGACATGGGAATAGTGATGATTATTTCAAGCAACTTAATGGTTTATTGAAAAACTGTTTCCAAGTTATTTATTGTCAGAAACGAAAAAATTGACAAAGCTCCACTATTTTGCCGAAAATCATCTCTCTCATAAATCACCATCAATTCGGTATGCAATCTTTGCTTATCTAAACAAGGGTATGCCTACACTGTTTGCAGCAGGTATGATTCAGGAAAATCTTTACAATATTTTTCAAAGTTTTCGGATAGAAACAAATTTGATGCCACCAGATGACCGGTAAAGTGGAACCTGTCCTTAACTTGGCAAATAATAATGTCACAGATTTCTTTAGCTTCCACATTCTTAGCAGTTGCAGATCTTTCTGGTCGCTGCCTTTTACTAGGTGGTTGAATATTCTCGACTTCATGTTCACCATCGGTTTCTCCTCTATTTATCACCTCATGTTTGTCATCAATACTGCTTCTAATGCTATTGATTTCCTTGACGAATTTTTCGACGATGTTATTTTTTATGTAGACCTCGTCAGTTTCTCGTTTCTGTAATTGGTTATATAGAATATCCACATGTGGCATAATTTTATGAAAGAAATTTAGCCAAAATAAAAAATCTTCATCTCGTAAAGTACGTTTCAAACCTGAAGCTGCCTGAATAGTGTTTTTGTGCTTTATATCATCCGAAGTTTCAATAGTCTCCATACAGTGTATTAGATCTTCCCTGTGTTCGAAAATAGTATTCACATATCTCATATTAAAATTCCAGCGCGTTGGGGCCGATCTCGGCAACCGTTTTTTCACAGTTGCATCTAAAACAGCCGTTCTCTGGGGCGATGTCGAAAAAAAAGTAGAAAAGCCTCCTAAGCTGGCGAAAAATACATGTACATTACGACTTACTGAAACAGCATTTGACATCACTAAATTTAATTGATGCGCGTAACAGTGTATGTACTGGGCATTTTGATAAGTCTCTTTTATTCTAATCTGGACGCCACTGGTCGAGCCGCTCATTACATTTGCACCATCGTAAGTTTGCGCAATAAGTTTATCTGGATTGTTTTGGATATGTCGATCAATTTCTGTTTTTATAGATTTTGACAATGTATCCGCATCATGTTTTTCAGGCGTTAAAAAACCCCAAAATCTTTCCACCGGTTTACCGGTTATAATATAACGGTATATAATTGCCATTTGAAATATAGTTGCGACGTCAGTAGTTTCATCTGCGATTATGGCCAAATATTTAGTTTGTTTTATTTCCCGAGATATTTCGTCGCGGCACACATCTAACATGCATTGCAATAATTCGTTTTGATTTGTGTTAGAAACGCCCCTAAAAGTAGTTGCTTTTTCCAAATGAATTCTCATTGCATCATTTAATTCAGCACTGAAATTGATCAATCCTCGGAATACGCCCGGATTTGAAGAGGTACTAGATTCGTCGTGACCCCGCAATGCTAACTCAAAACTTCCACAAAAACGTATACAGTTGATAATTATATTCAAAACGTACCTATTTTTCTCCACTGTTTCATTCTGAAGCAATATAGATTTTCTGTACTCGGAGTTCAACATCGAGGCTACATTCACGGTACCCAACATTGCAAAATTTAACGAATTCTTCATGTGTTTAGGAGAACTTTCATGTTTTTTTACCTTAAAACTTAAATGATTCAAATCCGTGATTCCCACTTTTGTCCAGTTTGTTTCACCACCAAACAACAAACACGGAAAGCAAAATACGGCATTTACTTGGTCATATCCGCACAACCACACGTATTTTTTATAATATTCCTCGTTGTTAAACGTACGCACATACTGTCTACCTTTTGTTGTCACTTATTGCTGTATACTGATGTTTGGCACAGGCCTACCGATTTGTTTAATAGATAATTTGTCCTGATAACTTAGAGTGTTAAATGGACACTTGAGTAAATTTTGAACAGAATTCATATTTACTGTTTTCAGGCAAAAAATTTATTATTTGTTTACCCGTCTGTAATCCGAGCGGGTGAACCCCGTCAAAACAATGCGAAATGCGACTGCGACGGAAAACACGCTATGACCATGAAGACCCACCAGTCACAGTATGTAAGTTCGCCGAGAATCTGTGAACCGTTTGCACTGTATACCGCCAATTGTTTTTGCATCTGATTGGTCAGTTGCACGTGTTCCTAAGCGAGGCTGGGATAGCTTCTCGCGAGTGAACCTGTACGAAAGAGTTCGTGCCCTTAGATTACAGCACGTACGTGAATGAATAGTAAAATAGATTTGCCGTCAGCAGGGAGCCGCGGGAGTTTTAAAGTTTAATAACCTGAGCTCCTGAGTGTGAATTTTAAATATTTTTCGAAATATCGATTACCCCTTGAAATATTTTTTATTTTTCCTAAATTTTAGGTGGTGCGTGCGCACCAGCGCACTCACAGTAACACCGCCACTGCTTCCAACGTTATTGCTAAACTTTTTTGCACTGTTCTTTGTTTCTACGGAAGTTGTTCTATGTTGAACAATTGAATTTCCTTAGATACCAGCTGCATGATTTACTTTTGTTAACTAATCTGGCCAATCATATTAAGGCTATTATTATAATTATTTAGGTTTACCTTTAAATTCCATAATTTACCATATACATGGTTTAATTTTCACTTCTAAGCTGTATTCACTTATCACATTCACCTTTCGTAATTTAATTTTAATATTCGAAACATAGCCGTCATGTCTATATTACCATATGGTTTGAGAGTCTATTCTTGAAACCAGTTTTCAACATGATGCTATCGCATTTTTTTTCTAAATACACATAGTTTATGTGGGTGCGATATTACATAAAATTTGTTGGGATTTGTCTATTACGATGATATGAGTTTTAGATTTTTGCGGCGATAAATAACTTTGATTTCACGCAATTAGATACTGACCAATCACACGCGTAGCCGGTTGGCGTCTCGTATAGTATAAGCGATCTATATCGATACGTGCATGAGTGCGATGTTACTTAACATAAATTGATGCGATTGAACATAAATTTTATATTAATTCATAATTTGCTACATTTACTATGTCTTAACCTTCGGCTCTATTAATTTAATTTAGCCTAAATCTTGGCTGATTTAGGCTCTAGATATTCGCTTATCTCCATACATATATATATATATATATATATATATACATATATATATATATATATATATATATATATATATATATATATATATATATATATATATATATATATATATATATATATATATATATATATATATATATATATATATACCACTATACCTACGAAATCGAACTACTTAGAAGTTGTACAAGTTCTTTCACCTTTCTTGAGGATCTTCAGAGCAGTATACGATTTATTTCATTGATCACTCATACTTGAATTTAAATTACCAATACACCAACACTTGCAGTGACGTTTTATGACATTAGTTTTTGACGGAACTCATTCTTAGAATACACAAACCTAGTCTACTATTTATATTTGTTCTATTTGAACATATTATATATAAAAGCATTAGGCATACAGTTATCCAGAAGATGTTAAACTTTAAAATGCATAAAATCTTGTTGAACCTATTGAAAAACAACTACTTTTTCCAACTATATGCGGGAAAATATTGAATTATATATACAATAGAGTTCTGAAGCATTCAAAGAGGGAGTGGTACAGAAATTGCTTGAGTGATACAGATTTTAGTTTCGACTAAGCACTTTAGACCGTCTAAAAGATAAGAAATATTTCAGTAGCCTTGATTTAAAAAACGGATTTCATCATGTGAAAATGGCAGTCTTCAATTAAGTATACCTCTTTTGTGACTCCCATTGGCCAGTATGAATATGTTTATATGCCATTTGGCCTTACGAATGCTCCTCGAGTTTTTGCTCGATACACTTACGAAATTTTC
The DNA here is from genome assembly GCA_964058915.1 of Tetropium fuscum. NCBI lineage: Eukaryota > Metazoa > Arthropoda > Insecta > Coleoptera > Cerambycidae > Tetropium > Tetropium fuscum. The sequence goes on along the minus strand of CAXKVY010002027.1, from coordinate 18,524 downwards.
AGACAATTAATATACAAGAATAAAATATTATTGTATTTAGATGATATATTAATCGCGACTAAAACAGTAAGCGAGCATCTAGAAATTTTGGAAGAAGTCTTTCTACTTGCCTCTACACACCAATTAAAGTTTAGACTAGATAAATGTTCATTCTTATTTGAAGAAATCACTTACTTAGGGTATCTTATTAATGAAAACGGGATTAGACCAAGTATTGCTAATGTAGAAGCTGTTTGGAATTATCCTGTGCCTCGTTCAACTAAAGAGGTTCATAGATTTGTTAGTTTAGCTAGTTATTTTAGAAGATTCATACCTAATTTCTCTGTAGAAGCAAAGCCACTTTACGACCTTATAAGAAGAAATGTCAAATTTAAATTTGAACAGGAAGAATTTAGAGCTTTTGACAAATTAAAGACTTGTTTAGCTTCTTATCCTATTTTGGCAATATATTCTCCTAAACTACTTACAGAATTACACTGTGATGCAAGTAGCAGCGGTTTTGGTGCTATTCTTATGCAGAAGCAGGATACTGGTAAATTTCAACCCGTGTCTTATTTTAGTCACCGTACTACTCCTGCCCAAGCCAAATTTCACAGTTTTGAACTGGAATGCTTAGCTGCCATTTATGCAATAAAACGGTTTCATATTTATCTGTTCGGGATTAAATTCACAATAATTACAGATTGTGATAGTTTTCGTCTTACTCTCAATAAACAAAGTGTAAATCCGCGAATATCTCGGTGGGCAATGTTCTTGCAAAACTATAATTATGAAATCGAACATCGTCCAAATAAAAAAATGTCCCATGTAGATGCACTTAGTCGTGCCAATAGTGTTTTAATCCTCGAGGAAAATACTTTTGAACAGAATCTCTCTATAGCTCAGAATTTAGATCCTGATATTGTGGCAATAAAAAATAATCTTACAGTTGGTGAAAACAGACATTTTGAATTACGAAATGGCTTAGTTTACAGAAAATTTAAGGATCGGTCAAAAACTCTTTTTTATGTTCCTCGATCGATGGAAGGAAAAGTGATTTATAATTGCCATGATACTTTAGGACATTTAGGCATAGATAAAACTGCAGAATATCTTTCTAAAGTTTATTGGTTTCCAGATTTTAAAAACAAAATAAAGAATTACATAGAAAATTGTATTAAATGTATCACTTACTCTTCAAAGTCAGGAAAAGTAGAAGGAGTTCTCCATAATATACCAAAAGGAAATATGCCATTTGTTACTGTGCATGTGGATCATTATGGTCCTTTGGAAAAAACACCTACAGGTCAAAAATATGTATTTGAAGTTATTGATGGCTTCACAAAATTTGTTAAGTTCTATCGTGTAAAAACAACAAAAAGTATTGAGGTTATACATAAATTAGAGAACTATTTCAATAACTATAGTAGACCTATTAGGATTATATCAGATCGTGGCACTTCGTTTTGTTCTTAAGAATTAGACAATTTTGTTAAGGAAAATGATATTCAGCACATTAAAATAGCTACGACTTCACCTAAATCTAATGGCCAAATCGAACGATCAAACAGAGACTTAACACCTATGCTTGCAAAATTATGTGATTTTAAAAATAAATGGGATAAGTACTTACCTGAAGTTGAATTTGCTGTCAACAATTCATATTGTCGTTCAATAGATACTTCTCCTTGTATGTTACTGTTTGGTGTCAATCAGAGAGATAGAAATGATAGTCTTAGAAATTATTTAGAGTCAGAAAATGATGAAATTAGAGATTTAGAAAGTATTAGAAATAAAGCACAGATACAGAATGAAAAGACACAAAATTATAATAAGGCCTATTTTGACAAAAAGCATAAGCTTCCATACGACTATAAAATTGGAGATTATGTTGTTGTAAAAAACATTGATGTTACTCCTGGAACTAATAAAAAACTTATACCAAAATACCGCGGACCTTATGAGGTAAAACAAGTCCTTAGTAATGACCGTTACCTTATTACAGACGTTGAGAATTTTCAAGTAACCCAGAGACCATTTGAAAGTGTCTGTAGTCCAGATAATATGAAATTGTGGTTACATTAAGTGCAATAAAATGTAGTAAGTTATGTTAATGTATATTAAGAATGTTAAAGGTTGCAAATGTAGTATTTAAGTATATGTATTGTATGTTAGAACAAAATCTTTAATGCTAGTTAAGTTGTTCTTAAGTTTAAGTTGTTTTATCATGTAATACTTTATGTCGGCAATATTATGAACATTATGGCCAATTTATGTTACCTATTTATTTTATTATGTATTAACTATGGATTATGTAAACTTTATGAACTTACGTCAACAAAAAATTATGTTACCAATGTATTTTAAGTATTTATCTTATGTAGGAAGTTCTTTGTGAGCACATCTATAGATCCAGACGATCTTTATGTTATGATGTGGCCGGGGACGGCCATTTTGTCAGAATGGCCGAACTGTAGGCATTTCATGGTAAATTCAAATTTGCCGCCTTGTTTAAGTTGGTAGTTATATTGGTAGTACTTAGTCACTAAGCGTTGGGTGGTAGGGAGTTGGCGGGGAAAAAAGATTATGGAAGGTTAGATTATGTTATGTGGTTGTGACGCCAATTCGTTTTATGGTCATTAAAGTGTTTCAGTATAGAAAAATTGAGTTTTAGTATGTATATCCATCCTGTTAAAGAGCCCCACATATATACATATATATATATATATATATATATATATATATATATATATATATATATATATATATATATATATATATATATATATATATATATATATATATATATATATATATATATATATATATATATATATATATATATATATATAATACACTTGATAAAAGTACAGTAAAATCACCAGGCCGGTCACGTGACGTCATTGTCGTCATATTTTTTATTTTCCCGGCCTCATTTTACGTAGCATCATTATACGATATTGATTACCTACGCTAATAACATCTTTAGAATCACGCGATCTCTGACTTGCAATTCCCACGAATAAAACATACCTATATAATTATTTTTAATTCTATTCTTAAAAAAGTATATAGTTTGCCAATCCTTGCAGTTTTGTTTGATTTGCATCGATGCAAGGTGCATCGCTCAACATTCTGGTAAACGGATACTTATTTTATCTAATTTAATATTATTCAGTGCAATTATTTAAAACTAAGTTCTTCCTAAGTTCAAGCCTGTTAGCGTTTTCTAGAATCTTCTATAATATTCAATCATGTTATAGATTTATGTATATATATTCAGGGCAAAATGATGTTATATATTGGTCTGATTCTGGTAGACTTCCTGAGTCTACTAGTAGCATTACTAGTAGTTGTTTACGCCTATTATAAGTGGGCATTCCAGTACTGGAAAAAGAGAAATGTGGCGTTTCTAATGCCGTCCATACCGTTTGGCAACTTTCTGAATCCTTGGAACAAACAGTTGTCTGTGGGGGAAGATATACGCAATATGTACCGAGAAGCAAAATCCAAAGGTAAGTTAAATAATAGTCTAGCTATCTAGA
>CAXKVY010002027.1:0-12500 GCA_964058915.1 Tetropium fuscum | reverse complement strand
CCAGTTAATTGTTTCAGTTCCATGAGTGCTGTGGCTTCATTTCTGCTGCCATATTCGGTGTGAACGGATGAAAAAAATTTTGGATATAGCAAATTTGTAACCAGCGTGCTATTTAAACTGCTAGCCCTTCTTTTGCAAACTAGTCCAAACATAGATGCAGTTAGTCTTTTCTTTCTTTCAAGGTACCATATATCTGAGTTACTTTGTTGACGAGTTTTCATTTCTAACGCAACCCTTTCTTCGTCCGTTTGTGTTAATGTCTTTAGGAACCTATCTTTTGCTTCTAAGAAGTCTGTAGGTGACATATCAGGTTTTGCACAATTTCTCCCATAATCCCCATCTTCACTATGAAAAATTAACTTTTTACGGATTCTTTTTGGCTTTAAAATTTGTTGATCTAAAATGTTTTTCTTCTTCAATTCCAATTTTTACGAATGTTTTCCTGGGCTTCTTCCTAGGGAAAATATAAGAATTTTTTTTTTCGCTTTGCATACCTCTGTCTGGTTATCCAAAAGCACGGCCGAAGGTCCATCATCTTCATTATTGGCATTATTAGCATTCTAAAATGTTTTAAATGTACACTATACCCAGTAACATGGGAGATGGAAGGAGGGGGGGGTCAAAGCAGGGCACTTGCCCCCCCCCCTGAAAAATTAAACACTCGATTTTTATTTATAACTATGTCATTAAATATATACATTTTTAATGATAAATATATAATTTTTCAAATTTATTTTATTCTGCCCCCCCCCCTTCTATATTTATTTATTGACCTTTTCAGGGCGCATGCCCAGTAAGAATATTCTAAATGTGATATCTACCTATCTTTATATGTGATATACTAAAAATGGTTTAATTTTGAATACATAATTAGGGAAATAATATAATTCGATATGCTTAGTGACATTATTTTTAGTTTTACCTATCAAAAGAAGACCGAATAAAATTGTACACATTTCTAAAACAAAACACTTAGAATATAAATATTTCATTGGCTATGGTTGTACATAAATAGCAGTAAGCATAATACTCTAAAACGTAATATTCTTATTTTATTATTTTTTTTATGTACTGCCACATAAACAGGTAGGTAATTTATACCACAATTAATGTAATAATTAATTATTATCATACGATAATAATTAATTAACAAATGCAATACCTCATTATTGACATCATTTGCAAAACATACTTCTTCAATATCAACATTTGTTGTAGGCATTGTTCCTATTTTTTCTACATACTGTTCATTCTAGAAAAATAGCATATCACATTATCGTAGGTATAGTTTCGCACAAAAATTAAATATACATTTTTAATATTATTATAATTATTATCTTACCACACGGTTTTTTGTTATATTTTTCATTAACTTTTTGCGGGATACTCTTCTTGTGGATAAATGTAATTTCCCGGTTTTCCCTTGCCTGTATTCCTTATCCATTATAGCATTAAAATACATATATCAAACCAAAACAATAGTGCGAGACCGTAGCTAGTACACTATAAACAACACTGATCAGACAATACCATACCGCCAAATAGATAGGTAGGTATGTGTAGTGCACTCTAGACAATAGAGTCCGACCCTGTTAAGTCCGATTCGCCGGTCTAGCTCCGCCTCTCGCGTGATGCCTCGTCTTACCCCACCGAAAAGCATGGACTTTTCAGTTCGGTATGCATGGCTCTTAAGGGCTATACCGTTCACAGGCAAAATTGGAGGCATCGCTATAGGTAAGTTGTCCTACTAAATACTTAAGGACCAGGCATTTTTATCGATGATAAAAAACGATACACCTTTTTCATCACCGTCAAAGCGACAAAATTGTGACAATTAAATAGTCTTTTTCATATATGAGTTAATTTCGCATCTGAATCGACATACAGTTTCATTAATTTTCACCAAATTTGAGAATTATTAATGACGGTTTAGAATTTTGAGGTAATTAAATTGACAATTCAGTGACAAGTGACTTTCAGTTGCCACATATGCAACTGATCATTATTTTAAGTGTATAGTTGGTTGCCGTAATACAAATAAAAATCACTCAGTGCGGAAAATCGCTTAGCAACGACGGTGTTTAATAAGTGTCCTGGTTGGCCCAAAAAACCACTGTGTAATGAAAAACCGAGGTGTAATAAGCATCATCATACTCCAGTTGTTGAAGAAATAAAGGACATATCTTTCCATCGTAGAGGATTTAAAGTTTGAATTCAGAAATCAAAATCTGAATTCAAAGTTTAAGGTCTGAATTCAGGGTTTAAATAACTAAATTAAAATCGCTTTCCTACGGCTTCGTATATTTGAAAACATATTTTTAGTTGATACATTTCATATCATTCGTCTTAATTCTTATACAAGGAAAAGTTTTTGTGTCGTATTGTTACTATTTTTGCAGGATACAAGCATTGCGGAATATACAATATGGCCAGGGCAGAATACCTTCTTATGGACTTAGAGGTTGCCAAGAATGTAATGACCAAAGACTTCAACAATTTTGTGGATCGAGGAATGTATTTTAACGAGAAAGATGACCCATTAAGTAAGTACCATTAGAGAAAAGTATTTTTTCTTACTCTTAATGAAAAAATGTTTTTAACGTAAAAACAAAACCGACTTAAAAAAATCTATTCTAAAAAACTGTACTAAATATTAAAAAAGAAAAAACGGCGCAAACCGAGTTTTGTTTCCCATTTAATTAACATGGGAAACACGACGTTTTTACTCGAACATGAATAGCTGATAGAATTTTATTTTTAATAATAATTTCGGAAGGCAGCATTTTATAGAAAATTAATTTTCCTACAAAAATGGTCCTTCGTACTAAATACGTGCTCATTATTTTAAAAGATATACTCGTTTAAACATTGTCTTAAAAATCGAATTTCAATCAATTAATTTTAGTTATATCTGTTTTAAAACGTACAGTGCCATTCAATTGAAAGTAAACGACTCTTATGAGAAATTTTGGAAATTTTCCCATTGTGAAGCAGGATTTTGTAAACAGATCACATTCAAAATTATTTTACGTTGAAATATCTGTCAGTTATAGGGTGACAGCATTTTATATACAGTATTTATTAAGGAAAATCTATATGGTAAAAAAATCCATACGTCTCTTGTAAAAAAATCCATTAAATTAACAAACTAACTGAGAACTTAAGAAAATTACTATGAATTAATATTTGGTCCAAGCACCATTCGCGTTTATAACTTTTCGAAGCCTATTTCTCATAGACAATATTAGTGTTCTGGTGTAATCCTCGCCAATATTTTCCCAGGCATTTTCAATCGCCAAATCACAGTTCTTCTACGACTTAGAGGGCCAAGGCAGAGTGTTAATATGGTTTGTATTCAGCCATTCAGTAACAACTCGTGATTTGTGAATAGAGGAATTATCCTGAAATATAAATTTAATTGAAATATGGAAAAAGGAAAGAGGAAATAAAAATATTTTCCTGCTGGAAAGTGAAGTTCTCGAGATATAAAATGGAAACGGAAGGTAACATAGCATATTCGAAAATGCGAGCGTAGCTTTGACCAGTAAGACGCTCTCTAATTCTCCAAGTAACACCTGCTCCTTGGCAACGCGTTGATAGAGAAGCGACCACTACGAGCTGTAGGATTTATATAGCGTTCTTCATATCGGAAATTTCTTGGGCGGTATACACGCACAGAACCATCATAGCAGCATTGAAAAACTTTTTCGTCTGAAAAAATTGTGTTGTCCCAAAAGTCCTGTGGCACACCGACAAATTGGTTGGCAAAGTTTAACCTCTGCTCCTTATGCCGTGGCAACAGAGCAACTTTATTTGCAGCCGAAATATTCTTCAGCTCAGATGCTCTGATACGTCGTCTTGCGGTTTCCACCGAAGCAGGAAAATTTGTTAAGAAGCAGGCAGTCACTGCTGTATCAAAAGGATTCTGTCGGAGGTGGTCAAGGACGAGTTCGTCTTCCTCCATAGTACTGAATTTCTGACGGCCCCCTCTATGGACGTACTCAACAGTTCCTTCTGAATTCCATTTTTGCTTAATTTTGTAATTGCAACCTTTACTCACATTCAAAGTATCTGCAACTGCTTGCATTGACCATCCGTTCTGCAGTAACATCACAGTTCTCATTTTTTGAGGTTCAGTTAAGCGCGGCATAATAATAATAATAATTATTATTATTATAAGGAAAACTTCAAAATATAGAATAATTATTAGTAAACTGACAAATAAAATTGACAATCAAGTTTTGAATACCTGAAAGCCTGTTTCACATTAATTAAAAAAATCGTTTACTTTCAATTGAACGGCACTGTACAAGTACACTATACAAATTTTTTTCCATGCTGGAGGATATTAGAAATCATTGAGGCAAGATGAATTTCTTAATTTTTCTATAGCTTAGTGGGGTAAAACGGCTTCCAAAAAATTTAAGCCAACAAACAAATTGCAGCATTTTTAAAATTTTCATTGGAAAAAAATTAAGAAATCTATCTCGCATTAAAATAGCAATTATTTTTATGTGAAATATTTTTTATTAAAAGTAGGATGTTTTTGGCGATGGACTTTCACTACTTGTAACAAATATCGAGTTTGTTCTTCATTTTTTCTTAAATAATTATTAAAATCTTCGATTAGCGCCACTCCTCGCTCAGCAACATCATTTACGACCTTCATAGCTTTTAATATTAATTCTAAATTATTATTATAATCTCCTCATCTTTCCATAACTCAGGATCTAAATCAAGAAAGCTATGCGTCAAATCAAATTGACTGAATAGCATCACTGATCGTTTAAGAAGATCGTTTAAAAGGGGATGAAGCACCCTCCTAAGAAATGGGAACTCTTTTGATCTGTATTTGGATGTCTATTACGAGTCTGCACCCAAATGTTTAAAACTTTATAAATTATTCATCCTACTTGCCATTTCAATTGCTAATTTATTGTGACTATACTAACTATGCATTGTCATCTAAACTAAACGTGCATGTAAAATTTCAGCTCAATCGGTTTAGCAATTGCTTTAAAATTCAGTTGCAAAATTTGACCCGAACAAACATACATGGATAGATACATATATAGCAAGTTAAAATAAAAGCTTGTAAAAAACAAAGAGATAGATAGTTTTAACATTGGAAATGTTTATGCTTGTACATGAGTATATGGGGGCCAAGAAGTTTTCGTTCAAGGCCACAAGACAGCGGCGTCGCGATCGAGTGACGCAATACATATAGATATCGCAGCGTGCGGCCTTCTAGCGGCGTGAGAAGTACTGGGGAGTGGGGAGTATTCTGTGCAGCTATATTGGGAGAGGTGGCTAGTAGTGATGGGAATAATCGGGATATTTTCATAATCATAATTTTCATAAATTTAATAATTCGAGTGTAAACGAATGCCCAACGATAATGAAAATAAAAGAACAAGTGTCGGCTACAAACGTATATTCTAAACTAACTAACAAAACCTCTACATATTATTCCTTTCATAAGGCCGTCCAAGCAGCCCATAAATACTTTACATAGTTATCGAAACTGTCTCGCCCTGAAGGCAATTAAATACGTCTACCGCAATCTCGATAACATAAACAATAAACATATCACTCAGCCGGAACGGTCCTTTACTAAAAGAGACACAGGGCGTTAGCGTTTACACGAGATATATATTCGAATTTATTTAGGATGAACTTTCGATGATAGAAATTCGTCAAAAATTACAAAATCTTAATATTCGGTAAGAGTAAAGTTTGTACTTTTTGATCACCACGTATAAAAAACTTATGATGATTTTGCCACAATTATGTTTTTATACGGGTTGATCAAAAATCACAAAGTTTACTCTTCGACAAAAATCATATTTTTTATACGGAGTGGTCACAAATTACAAAATCTCAAAAATGTTTAGTTTTCGGGGAAACGCTATTTTTTTGAAAGTTTTTGCTCCCCTAAAGTAATTTCGACAAAAAATATGTTTATTATACGGGGTTGGTCAAAAATTACAAGTGGTCAAAAATTACAGAATCTTAAAATTCGGTAAGAGTCAAGTTTGTACTTTTTATCACGTATGAAAAACTAATGCTGATTTTGCCACAATTATGTTTTTATACGGGATGATCAAAAATCACAAAGTTTACTCTTACCAAATTTTAGTGTTGTGTATTCTTAATTACACTTAACCACCCTGTATATACAACACAATTTTTGACAAAGCCATCACTATTTTTATGCGAACAAAAACTTTTTTAAAGAATAGAATTCATTCGAAAACAAAAAAAATTGAGACTGTAATTTTTGACCACCCCATGCAAGATAACCCGTTTAAAACGACAAGACCTTCAGGGTTAAACGAACAAAGAAATCGTAAGATAACTGCCTTTTATTTTTATTCAATTCACTTGAAATTTTACCAGTCTGGTAAGTGTCTGGTATTTCCAATATGCCTGCGATACTTGCGTAATATGCAAGATCTGTGATTTTTTTAAAGTTTAACTGCAATTCCAATATAAGTTGGTTATTTAAAAATTATGTTTATTATTTCTTACTACATACCTAACTCGTAAATTGAGATGTGTATTATATTAGTAATACTTAAGTTTTTCAAAAATAAAATGCTAAAAAAATATGTTTATATTTATATATAACCTTGTGGTCCTTGTGTGTATAATAAACAGTTAATAGATCTATCCAGTCAGAGCAAGCGAGTAAGATAAATACAACGCAACTTATATTGAATGAGACAATAACTCGGTGCGTAGTACGTTCTGCGCATTCTTGTGGCAATGTATGATAGTATCCATACTTAATATTATATTAAATTATTAACTAACGTGTTATTCTAACTTTATAAAGTGCCAGGGACCCAATCGTTCCCCAAACATTAATAATAAACACGTAATAAACACTTAATAAATATAGGCATGCTAAAGCCAATCCGGAAATTGCCACAAGCATGCACGCGCAAGATAGTATTTGACGTATTCGAAACAACTCAATAGGATCGGTATATCTGTGGCTGTAAGGCAAAAGCTGATATGTCACTTTTTTTTAATTTATGCTTTTTTACGCCGATATGTCTATAATGGTGTAGTGCATGCTATGGCAAAAGCTGATATGTTCTAATATTTTATCAGCTGTACAAATCGAGTGTGGCGTAAATTGATATGTCTTTATTATGTTGATCGTGTCAAGGCAAAACTTGATATGTAGAAATATCATGTTTTGGCTTGGTAGTTTCGAAAAGTCACCATTTGTGCAGAGTAGGCCAGAAAATGATATCATTTTAACTGCAAATGTCAACGGAAATTTATATTTTCAAGATAGCGTAGTGTGTGTTAGTCGAAAAATCAGTTGACCGAGTTTATTATAGCAGGAGTAGAAAACTAGTTCAACTTGCTATTGTAAGTAAGTAATTCCTTGAATGCCCAAGAGAATTCAGTTGCTAATGCTGGCAGCAACACCAGCTTCCAACGAACTGAAGGTGAGGTTTCACTAATAAGTACGTACAATAAGTTCACTTTAAAAGTTCGATATTAAATACGTTAATCATTATTTTACTGTAGAAAAGACATATACAACCTTAAAGCCAGTAGTTCACGGTATGCCTCAAGACTATGTCGAAGATAGCGACGATTCATTAGCTGATAGGGAGTTTGAACCAGATTTCGAGGACACTAATGAATCGTCTAATGATGGTTTTGAGTCGAATCGTTCTACATCGTCAAAACGTAGATGGGTGGCTGTTAACACAGACGATGTTAATGAAGCTGGACCGAGTAATAAAGACTCTTTAAATGTCATAATAGGTAAGAGTTTAACAGCTCGTTTGTGTTAAAGTAAAATAACTATTTTTTATCGACTATTAGGTCAAGAGAACATGAAAATAAACAGAAAACAGCATAGAAACTTAAAAATTCATGGGCTGGAGTATCTAAATCGAAAAAAGAAAAAAATACCAACAAAAAAATGTTGTAGAATTGAAACTTGTTGTCGAGCAAAATGTCACTCATTTTGCACACCTAACACTCAAGTGGCAATATTTGAAAGTTTTCACAAATTATCAAAAGAAGCACAAGAAATTATTCTTTTTAGTAGCATCTCAGTGAAACAAAAATTAACGGAACGCAAAGGTCGCTCAAAAACAGGAATGGAACATTTTAGGGACATAACAAGTATATACCAAATAAAAGTTGACAACAAATTCCTTAAAATATGTTAAAAAAATGTTCCAGTGAGTTTTTGGACTTTCTAGAGGAAAGGTTGATATTTTGGTCATGAAAGTGAAAAATTGTGATAAGGCATCATTACCTCTTGGAGACATGCGAGGACGTCACGAGCCAAAAAACAAAACGGAAAAACAACGCAAAGCAATGAGGGAATATATAGAGAAATATCCCAAGTATGGGAGCCATTACACCCCCCGGGATACAAGTAAGAAGTACCTTTCAACTCACCTCAATGTGAAAAAAATGTATGAAGAATACAAACGCGATTACGAATTGTCCGGTCAATCTGATTGTGGGTCATAGAGCATGTTTAGTGAAGAATTTAGAAAAACTGGATATAAATTTAAACAGCCTAAAACGGATACCTGCAAAACATGCGATTCTTTGCAACTAACTTTGAAACAGTGCGAAAATTTAGACGAAAAACCAAAAATTCAACAAGATTTTGAAACTCATAAAAAACTAGCTGATGAAGCTTACGCACAGAAAAAATTGGACAAAAATATTTCTCTTGAAAACCCAACCAAAACCGTACTTGTGTTTGATTTGCAACAAGTTCTTGCCACTCCTTCCCTTACAGCCAATATTTCATTCTACAAACGTCTTTTGTCGACCTACAACTTGACAATTCGTGATTGTTCAAAAGAATTTGGTACAGAATGCTACATGTGGCATGAAGCCAGATTCCCATATTCGATTTCACACGTAGTAACATATTCTGACCTGTGGGGGCCAAAATCGTAATGTGAACATGGCTACAATGCTTAGTTATGTAGCGGCTTCCAAAGAAACCATTTCTGTTATAGATCAAAAATTTCTTTTGCCTGGACATACCCATTTAGAATGTGATGCAGACCATGCAAGAATTGAAAGAACAAAAAAATCGTAAAATGTTCCAATCATGATTCCTAGAGCCTTTCAAAGTGGTAAAGATGACGCAAAGAGACTTTTTGTCTTTTTCAGACTATTTGACTAACGATTTAGTCAAAAGACATGTAGACACAGACAAGAAAAAAATTTATTGGCTTCAGATTAGATGGCTTCGATATGAGAAAGATTTTGCTGTTATCAAGTTTAAGTGCTCTCTTTTAGAAGAAGAACCATTCAGAACGTCGAAAGATTTACGTCGTATAAGACCACTAAAATCAAACAGATCGTCAAAGTCTTTGCTGGATCTAAGTAAATGCTGCCATAATGGCACACTTCCAGTGAACCCGTTAAAGAAGAAAGTAAATTTTTTTTTTTTGGGTTTTGTATAATTTACGTTTCTCTGATATGTCTTAACTCTACTAGTGTACGTAAATAGTGGCAAAACATGATATGTCACTTTTTTGTAAAAAACAAAATAAGTAAAATCAATTATGACTAACTTTCCTTTCTTATAGTAGTCATAACATTATGCATGCATAAAATAAAAGCATATGGACAATGCAATACAAACTTACGCAATACCGTTATAATCTAAAACCTTTCAAACGGCTCTCCTGTAAAATTACCAATAGTGAAATATCAGCTTTTGCCTTAGAGCCACAGATATTATGTTTCATATATTTTGTTATCATTTCCAATGTCTCCGATAGTTGCAAGGATTGCGAAATCTGTGATTTTTATGAATGCTCTAGCTCCAAAATAAAGGGAGTTATGGCTCGTTGATGACAACTCTTTTTGCAACTTTTGGTTCCAAGTTAAATTCGGAAAAACGATGCGTTATTCGAGAAAACTTATTCAGCATTTCTTGTAGTGCTTGGAATGATCTAAAATGAGTACTATTAAAAGTCGATTACATTATAACTGAGCGAGTTACGATGGAAAAACCGTGGGCCACTCAATCTTTTGAGAAAAAAAAATGCGATAAATCTGCAGCCATCCTACCAGATACGATATTTGTTCACGAAGTAGTAGTTTTCACCCCTTAGCACAAGTCCATCCATCTGCACGATACAGAGTTAGATTCGCACGGTATAGATCGGACAAAATAGAAATACAAAAAACCCTCAAAATGACGCTAATGATACCTACTAGTCCATAATTTGAATCAGCTCAATTAGGTCTCTATTGAATAGTTTTCCAGGTGCCCATCTCTTCGCAATAGGCGGGGTCAAATGGAAGAAACTCAGAGCGCAAATGAGTCCCTCATTTACGTCGGGCAAAATGAAGATGATGTTTCCAACTGTGTTAGATTACGGCGAGGTACTGGACAAATATGTCGAAATGCATATTGACAATAGAAACGGTCCAATTGACGTTAAAAATATTTTAGGTAATTTTTGGCATTATAAAAAACCGTTTTCTGCTTTTATAGTCTCAGTGTCGGGAATTCCGAGCCAATTAATATCTGACGTCTCTCTAGGTTGCTTTTCCAATGACATCATAGCATCGGTGGCCTTCGGTCTAGACTGCAACAGTTTAAAAGAACCAAACTCGCCTTTCAGGGAATACGGCAAAAAGTTCTTCACGCAGAACAGCTTTCTGGCCCTCAGAACCATGTTTAACACGAGCTTCCCCAGCGCGGCCAGAGCGCTGGGCTTCAGAGAAATCCGGAAAGACGTTACAGACTTCTTCATAAAAATTGTTAGAGACGCTGTGGCATACCGGGAGAAGCATAACTACACCAGGAACGATTTCTTGCAATTGCTAATCGATTATAGGAACAAGACTAAAGCCAAGGAAAATGGACATAAAGGTAAGACCATTTATTATATACTAAGCCTCAGTGGTATAATAAGAATAATTTTTGTTGCGGTACGCAAAATCTCTAGCATCGATTTTGCAGGCGATTGTTCAACGCTGACCATTGACGAGCTGGCTGCTCAGTGCTTCGTTTTTTGGCTGGCAGGGTTCGAAACCAGTTCGTCCACCATGATGTACGCTCTTTACGAAATGGCGCTTCAACCAGACATACAACAAAAAGTTAGAAGTGAAATAGATAGGGTTTTGTCGAAATACAACAACCAAATCAGTTACGACTCCCTGAATGATTTAAAGTACATGGATCAAGTAATTGATGGTAAGTATTTACAAGTTTTTTTACCATGCTTTCTACATTTCATCTTATTATTATTTTTATTTATGTTAATCATTGATCTTGATTAGTTCACCTATTCACCTCGGAGAGCTCATATGTGTGTGCTCTAGTTGTCGACATTTATTTTCTTAAGTGAATGATTTAATGAACTTGAATGAATGATTTAATTAACTGACATATTCAATATAAATATATATACATCATAGATAGTCTCACCTTATGCAATATTTGCACTCAATTTTCATATTTGCATTTATATTCAAACATCGAGAAATATTTTAGTTCCATATCTTATCAACCTAGGACTTATCAGTTCATGTGGCCTTCTTTGCATGTGTAATTCACCCTGATCGGCCCCTGGGTGCAGAAGTTCTTTGTATCCTTGTTTAAATAATAACAAAAAAAAATACTGCAGTAAACTGAAGTAGAGCAGTAAAATAGCAGTAGCAGTAGTGCTACTGAAGTAGAGCTGTAAAATAAGTTTTTAAAACACAAACTAAAACAAATTACTGAACACAACAGAAATAATAAGTGACTTCAGCCTCACTGAAGTCACTCATTATTTCAAAACTCTTTCATTATTTCATGGGTGCATTGTTTAACAAGATATCATATTTATAACTTTAATGAAAAGGTATTGGAATTAAACGAAAATTTAAAAACACAAATAGTTACTATTAAACAAGAACTAAGTAACGTTGTAGTAAAATACGAGGCAAAAATAAAAAAGCTTGAAACGCATAACCAACAGCTAAAAAGTGTGAACACCCTATTACAAAGGAATATTCGGAATTAACAATCTGGAAGAGGACTATGGAACACAGTATTGTTTTTTTTCAGAAATATATTAGAAATCGAAATCACAAATCGTATCAAAAAAAGTTATTGGTTCTCAAAAATGCTAAAAAATTAAAAGGAAAAAATATTCATCTCTTCAGATTCATGCCTTGAAGATAGAGCCAATAAGAAAATATTGGCTTCACACAGGAATGAGGCTAGGAAAAAAGAATTACAAGCATACATTAGAAGCGATGAACTTGTTATAGAAAAAGAAATTTACACTGCAGAAGAACTGGGCAATATTGAACTACCTGCACAATCTACAACGCACGAAAACAACGTAGACATTGAAGTAGATTCTAACTGGATGAGGAAAAACAACAAGATAACAAAAAAACCTAAAATCCAAGACAATTAAAAATAACATCATCGCTGTTAAAACCAGATCCAATTCTTCAACAACAATAATTGAACTTATTATATC
>CAXKVY010002026.1:0-23611 GCA_964058915.1 Tetropium fuscum | reverse complement strand
AAGGGGACCAATGGGGCCTAAGTGCAGCGGATCTCTGATCTGCACTCCGGACAAATTCCAGATCCCAGATCCAGCCCTGATCTCTTAACTCTTGCTTCTCGAATAGCTTGTTCTAACACAAAACTCAGTAATACTGATGACAGTGGATCGCCTTGTCATACCCCGTCATATGCTACGAGTTTTTCTGTTGCCCTATTCAATATTTTTACCTCAACGTAACCTTCTCCTGTAACATAATATTTAGGTATCATATTTATTAATTGTTGAACAATTTCTAGATGCCTTAGCATATAAATTTTCTTGTAAAAATGTTGCAAAAACTTTATACGCTATTTAAAGAAAATCATAATTTGAATACTCGTTCTTGTCTCCTTTCTTATGCAAGGGCAAAATATCGCCTTTGTCCATTCCTTTGGCATTCGTTTTTGCTCCCATATTTTCGTTAACAATGCATTATAAAATATGATTCACTAGTTTTCCCCTCCATATTTATACATTTCTGCCGTTATATCATTTTCGTTATACCATTGTCGTTTTTATCAGTATTCCATATAATTAATTATAACTCCCAGATGTACTGTGATGACATTTCCTTTAAAAATTTCATTAATAGTGCGGAGAACCCTGAAAGTCACTTTATTTTATTGCGCGGTCACGTAGCATTAATTTCGTAATACATCTAGATTAATGGATTAACTCTAGAAAAATGACGCATTTTCCTGGAACTAATTCATGATAGCCATTCAATGCTTTTCCTTTGATGTACTTTTACTTATGGAATTAATTCATATTTAAAGGATGATATCGATGATGGTTACCCATCATACCACCCATCGTACCTAAATATCATCGGCATTTCATATAAAATAACTTCTACAAATTTATTATAACAACTGTAATTGATTAAAATAATTTACAATAATTAAAATTTACAAGCCAGTGTTAAAATTGATCTTTTTTATACAGGGTGTCGAAAATAGTTTTTCCATGTTAATGGACACCAAGATTGTAGTCAATTCTCTAAAAATGGCCTTAAAAAAATCGACAAATGTACAAAAAAGATTTGTGAAATTTACGGTTCTCAAGATATGACGGAAAAACAGTTAATACATCCTTTTTCCAGACAATGGCCAAAGGGGGGGCATTCAACCACGAGTTTACAAAACCGAATTTAATACTCACCCTGACTACCCTACATAATATATTAAAAAAAAATCACAGACCTTGCATCCTAAGCAAGTGCTTTAGGCGTATTGAAAATACCTGACACAACTTTTTGTGTACTGTATATAGAGTAGTACTTGATTAAATACACCGTTCTTATGTGTCAAAATAACAATTTTTATCGGTTTATGGTGACAGCTGGTAGAAGTTTAGGATGATCATGATCATATGCTGAACATGAAGAATTTATTACGCCCAATTGAAATAGACGTTAGGAGAAAACTTCAGGCAAAACTTGCGAAACTTCTTTTCAAAAAGAGATATCGAGAATGGTTCTCGCCCTCAAAATTGACTAGCGTCCAATATTGATGATTAAGTGATTAGGTTTTGTAAATTTTAATAAATGGTATATTCAAGTAATGGTTACGTTAGAATAACTTTAGTATGTGCTGACCAATTGGTTGTGGTTGGCGCCGATTGCGAAACGTACATTAGGAAAACAGATGAGAGTCCTTAAATCGTCATTGGCATTGTACGATACGTATTGTAAACATGGTGAAAAAAGATTTGTTTCAATTAAACTAAAACCAACAGAAAGAAATTATTTAAATTGGAAATAATTAAAACGATACACGTCTTAATACTTGCTAATAACTTAACAACTAAAACGAAATGTCTTAACAACTTTTGCGTGGAGTGAAGTTTTTTTTTAATTATTCATAAGTATATCTTACATAACACTTACCTACTTTATAATCGTATCGAATCAATTTAACAACTGTGTTGATTAGCGCCTACTTAATACTTAATTTCCGAGTGTTGAATAAACTTTGACTGTTCTACGCCTATGGTAGCTGCTGGTGCACGTCGGGGGATCGAAGCAAATAATCTTAGATTATTTTGACTTACGAATGTTTAAAACATAAACATTTTAATGATTAAGCTATTGATATATTTTTAAACTGAACTATTGAACTGTTCATATTATGTTATTCCGAATTAAACATAAAGCTTGGCATCTACAATTTGCATTTTAAATTTACAAATGAACAGCAAAGTACCATCTTGGTATAAAATCAGTATAAATTCAAGAAATAAGAAAATATGTTAAATAATATTTTCTGAAGGTGTCAGTAAGAAAAAGAAAGAACAATTAAAAAACTCTAATAGATTTGAATTTCAAATCGAATCAGCACATGAGGGTTAACATAATATGAAGTAACATGTATGTTTGATAGGGCCAGCATTACTTTATCCATTGCTCAATTTTTGATAATGGAAAATTATAAATTTATGAAGTAATTGGTCAATTGCGTTAATTGAGTTTAGTTAATTTTAGTGATTCCTTTATCATTCTCCTTTAACTGTTTACTGTTTTTAATATAATATGAATTTAAATATTTCGTGAGCAATACATATATCTTGTTTAGGGTATAATAGCGATAATAGCAAATAATATTTTCATAGTTGACGTCAAATATAATATAAAAGTTATTTAACTTATTGGTTCGCGGTACAAAGAAAGACTATATTTCTGCAAGCGCCCCTTTTCTTACAAAGGTCTTGGATTCATTTATGTAGCAAATCTTATAACTATTCTTAAAGAATAAGGAAACTCTAACAAGGACGTTGTAGCTACGACGAGAAACGTAACATTTTAAGTTCTATGTCAGCATTATTTTATCAAACCATATAGAAGTGTTCAATTGAGTAATGATCTTATTTTAACGGTTTTATGTAACTAGCCGCTATCCATACATTATTGATATATTGATATAAGAGTTTGGAGACACCAAAAAAAAATTATGAAACATATTATTTCGGCCGTTTGATACATAATATGATCTATAATATTGTAGCAATTCATTGCATAGAGAAATAAGTAAATAGATGAATAATAAGGAATACACGTTTAACAAACAGTTTAAATAATAAGTTTCCCTATATATGTCCAGATATGCATCTGGTAAGTGTGCCTTTCTTATTATTCATCTAGTGAAAAGTAATCTTGGGTTTGTAGCATTTCATTACATTGAGAAATAAGCAAATAGACAAATAAGAGGAAAGATATACTTACCAGTGCTATATCTGGACATACATACGGAAATGAACCACTATACACACCGAAACGAACCACTTAGAAGTTGTACAAGTTCTTTCCCCTTTATTAAGGATCTTCAGAGCAGTATACGATTTATTTCATTGATCATTTATACTTGAATTTAAAATATTAATACTAGCAGTATAAGCAGTATACGTCAGTACAAGTGTTGGAGTATTACTTTTCACAAAACAAATATGAACAGCAAAGAATTTCAAAGCTAATATATATATATATATATATATATATATATATATATATATATATATATATATATATATATATATATATATATATATATATATATATATATATATATATATAGACAATGTGAACAGGCTGTATGGTGCACCAGACAAAGGCAGGATTTGTCGTAGAATGCATGCCCAAGCTAAAGAAAGACGAAGCATAGACAGTGCATCAGGCATGTGATTGTACAGTACACGGAGATTGGCTACAATTTGTTTTAGTAACTTAATTAAAATTAGTACGAAAATTAAATAAAGCATATAAATAGCTTTGCCATATCACATATTGATTTATCCAACACACACAGAAATATAATAATGTATTTCTAATTTATAAATATTGCGATATAAACATGACCAGATGCACTTGTCATACAGTTACAGAGGTGGTTTAAAATGGAGGTACGAGTACACAAAACTTATAAATTGAACAAAACGGTGCAAATATTGAAAATATGAAGTGATAAAATTTAAATATTATCAGTTGCATAATTGTTATCCACTCCAATCTACTCCACTCTACCCCAATTTTTTGTCAATTTATGAGAAAATTCCAATAATTGGGTTAATGATATAATATGTTGAGGTTATTATTGCTATAAATATTGTGCACAAAATAATTTTCGTTTACCTTCCAAATATACAGAACCCTGCTCTAACTGATCGGGCTTACATTAACATGATCTTGCTTATCACGAGTTCAACAAAGTAGCCGGGAGGATTGAAAACTTCCTCGTAAAATATTCCGAAATTTCAGAGGAATTTACTTTACTGGAAATGGGTCATTATTTGCAATGCAAATTTTAAGGAATATTGATTAATGGGGTATCTCCTCTTTAATGAGTGTAACTAGGTAAATGCCAGAAAACTTTTAATTACTGTAATATATATTTTAGGCAATTAATTGCAAACGCAATAAATAAGTTATCATAATAATGAAGTTTCCTATACTTATATATACTATAGGTAATATAGCAAATTAGTTTTTATTGACATAAAAAAAATTCCTGTTTTTGGAATATATTACATTATCTCTTGTATCATTATTTTCAGCAGTGTCATTTCAATTAATAAGGGTGTCCCATTTTAATCGACCACTATGAATAATATTTGCCAGTGATGGTAAATGAAAAAAAGTTTCGGATAAAAGTTGTCGACTGGAGGCAATCGACTGAACGTAAAAAAACATACATCTTCTGCCGAAACATTTTTTTTAGTGTAAATTTACATGACTTATGCAGCTTGCAAAATTGGAAATTTTGAAATTTGTCAATTTTTTACTGGGTCATGCTGAGGTTTTGGAAAAAAATTTTTCGATGCATTCCAAATGTTGTTGCCTCTAAAACTCAGCGATTGTCTGCAATTTTTCTCTCTATCGAGGTTGAGATATGGGGAATCAACATTGATCTCCTTGAATTTGTTTACATCCTCGACAGAGAGAAACATTGGGCAACAACAAAAGGGCAACGAATCGTCTTCTTTTCTTTGCAACGTGAATTGTATGAAAAACATTCGCCGCATTGAAAAACTTTGAGCTATGGCTCATTACACCCCACAAGAGGTAAGCAAATAAATAAAGTTGTCGGCGAAGTTTGTGGAAATTGCTATCTAGCAGAGGTGTTGTGTCCTTTAAGATCCTTTAAGCAAAAATGCATCCATTTGAAATGCATCGAAAAATGAAAAAACAAAAAAAATCATCCGACTCCTTGGGAAAATCGAGGCATTTTTTGTCCCACGATATTTTTCTCCAAACCTCCGCATGGCCCAGTAAAAAATTGAAAATATCTATCCGCTACTTGACCTAATATAAAATTATTGACATTTTTGACATTTGTAGAATTTTGGGGTATTCATAATTCCGTACAGGTTTCATTTCGAATGTACCTTAATTTTATCTAATGTTGCTTCTTAACGCTTTTATTTTCACACTTTGCTTTTGTCCGTCTAATTTTGATTAAATTTCAGCAAGCCCCATCTATATGGCTTCCATGCAACTCAATAACTCCTTTAATTCTATTCTCCCCTTATTTATCTCTGTAAACTGCTTCCAATTTTATATCTCCAATCTCCGTTTCGTATTTTGTACTCTGGTCTTTGCTTTTTTCCTCTCAATTATTCTCTGCAAACTCCTTCCAAATTTCTATCTGCAATATGTTTCTTATTTCCTCTCAATTATTAGATGCAAACAGTTTCCAAATTTCTATCTGCAATCCGTTTCTTATTTTTCTCTCCAATTATTATTTTTCTTCCTTGGCTTCCACCCTTTTTGTTCTGCTCCCTTGATTCATTTTCAGAATAAAGTAGAGTAAATTCAGAGTAAAGTTCAGAATATTTATGTTTAGTAAATATGCTAAACATAAATATCCACCTTCACTATGTCTACTATACATTATACCTACTATACCTACTGTTTACATTCCTACTTCCTATTTAGTATATACTATTATACTATCATTTTGCCTTCTATATCTGATACATCTTGCTTCATACATATATAATTTTGCATTCTTAATAATTTATTATATCTCATTTGATACCTACCAAATTGTCTTGCACAATACTTTAAAGAGAAATCTCTACGCTAAGTGATTTATAACATAATTACAACTCAAATATAGTTCATCTATTATACAACATTATTATTTACAGATATACTTATTTATAATATGAACAACTATTTATCTACATAATATGATACTTAAGAAATTTGGTATATATATATATATATATATATATATATATATATATATATATATATATATATATATATATATATATATATATATATATATATATATATATATACATATATATATATATATATATATATATATATATATATATATATATATATATATATATATATATATATATATATATATATATATATATATTGAGATAAACTAATATCCAGAGTCCAAATATAAAATACACAATAAACACGTTAGATTATAAAGTAATACGTGTATGGAGATTCAATCTATAAAGTCCCAACTCTAGTATCAATCATGAGCGCAAGCATCTCTACACATCGCACAGACCATGTACGAGAAATCATCTGATGGCCCAGTATGTAAATTAAATAATATTGAAGCCATTTATCAGCGCAAAATTCTAAATCCAACTTAATTGGAAAAGACAAATCCTAATAAACATTATAGTATATCACACTCACATAAACTCGGTATATTTGGAAGTAAAATTGTAAAAGCATCAAGTCAGAATAGGGGTTCGGGATTATAATCCTGAAGCAAAACGTTTGAGGTACAGATGGGTACAGGTCACTGTATTGTGAACATTGAAACGGATTTGTGGAAAGTGAATGATGTGTGAATCCAATATAGAATGGAGAATTAAACTGTTTAAACCAAAATTCAACAACATTTAAGGTAAACTAAATAAATTTAAAATAATTAACTGCAATATGATTGGTCACATTATATGAGAGTAACATAACAGAACACTCGTGGTCAAGGAACTTCGATTGTTTCAAATGGATAAACTTCCGTAGAAATGAGTAACAAACTATAGAGTTGCAATAGCGTCCTAACAAGCGGCAGCTACGCTTAATGTGTCTGTGAAAATTTGTAAATTAAAATTAGTTAGACAATAGTAAAATAAGAAAATTTGTGCTACAGTATTCAATGATCAACAGTAAACAAGTAGAGAAGAAAATTGTCAAGATTTATAGTGTTCCGACTTGGAAATAAGTTATTTTAAGCACGACGTCTCCAGGGAAAGTATACGAGGCTAAAATAGTGTGTACGTGGGAAGGAAAAGGAGGAGAAATCGTTTCAAGAAAATACAGTAAGCAGAGGATAAAGGTTATCCAAATATTTCCGTGTTAAATTGATACCTACCTACGGTCAAATGTAGTGAGTAGGTACCCATAGTAAAAGGTGATTCCGATAGATGGCAGCATCGTGAACCAGGAGAAGCAGTTTTCTAATTGGTCAGTACGAGTTTCTTCCGGTAGATGGTGATTCCGACAGATGGAATGAATGTGGTGATAAATAAAAATAAACAAAGTAAAGTTCGGTGTAAATAAAATTGTGGAGCTTCGAAACTGAATGGATTATATAAAGATAAACGTAGCAAGGTAACAACATTTTAAAATAATTTTAGTATTATGAGTTCATTGTTCGAGAGGCCCACTGCCCATGCTACTTTCCACTGCCCATGCTGCTACTTTCAATTTTCGTAACCACATATTTCAATTTGTGTGTTAAACTTCCTGTCTTATAGACATATTTACTTTTGTATGGTAAACTTCCTGTCTGATAGACATATTTACTTTCCTTTTGATAATAAAACAACCAAGTTTCTATATTTAATAGTTATTATTACTCTCATGTAAGGTTGGGAAAATAATCTGTTATCACAATATAACTTTAAACATTTTACTCTACATAAGATTTACCAGGAATCATTTGCAACCAAATTTGTTTCAATGTTCCAAGCAACCTAGTTGAACTTACATATACAATAGAGTTCTGAAATAAATATATCCAGGGTGAACATTGGATTTTTTTTCGAATTTTCGAAGAAACAATTAATACATACAACCAACAAATGATTTTAGTTTTGACTAAGCAAGCAATTTCTGTATCACTCCCTCTTTGAATGTTTCAGAACTCTATTGTATATGTAATTCAATATTTTCCCGCATATAGTTGGAAAAAGTAGTTGTTTTTCAGTAGGTTCAACAAGATTTTATGCATTTTAAAGCTTAACATCTTCTGGATAACTGTATGCCTAATGCTTTTATATATAATATGTTCAAATAGAACAAATATAAATAGTAGACTAGGTTTGTGTAGTCTAAGAATTTGAGTTCCGTCAAAAACTAATGTCATAAAACGTCACTGCAAGTGTTGGAGTATTAATATTTTAAATTCAAGTATAAATGATCAATGAAATGAATCGTATACTGCTCTGAAGATCCTCAAGAAAGGTGAAAGAACTTGTACAACTTCTAAGTGGGTCGTTTTCGTGTGTATAGTGGTCCATTTCCGTATGTGTGTCCAGATATAGCACTGGTAAGTGTGTTTTCCTTCTTATTCGTCTATTTGCTTATTTCTATGTAATGAAATGCTACAAACCCAAGATTACTTTTCACATATATATATATATATATATATATATATATATATATATATATATATATATATATATATATATATATATATATATATATATATATATATATATATATATATATATATATATATATATATATATATATATATATATATATATATATATATATATATATATATATATATATATATATATATATATATATATATATATATATATATATATATATATATATATATATATAATATAAATTAAATATCCATTTCTCTAATTGTCACATGCATTTTTAGATAATTATTTTTATAGTTAAATTTTAGAGTTAATTTAAAATAGTAATAAATATTAATTAAGAGGCAATTCTCCCATATGAGACCGAGGCGAAGGGTGAAGGGACAGCATCCATGAGGCAAGACAACATAAGATAAGTATATTTATCATTTTTGTTTGAAATTTATATACTGTATGCCATGTCCTATAATTCAAGTTTTATATATTATAAATTTTATTATATTATAAATAAAGTTGATTGTAGATAATTATTCTATATTATGTATATATTTTTTTATTTAATCTATTTCTATTAACAGCTTCCTTTAAATTATTGGGTAATAGGTTGAATAATTTCACTACAAAATATGTGACCAATCTTTAAGTGTAGGTTAGCCTACACAATGGTACTGTCGTGAGCCAAAATAAAATATCACAACTAATTCTTTCTAGTGTAAATCTGTCTTTCTAATGTAAATTTATGATTAATATTGGACAACTAACTCATAATATCACGAAAATTAATGTTGATGTGCACATGTAGATGCACAGTACACAAATAGATTTTAGAGAAAATATGATATTAAACGTTACTTGTATTATATTTTTTTGATGACTACTGTATATATTTGAGCTATTTCTAGAGTATTATAATAGGGATGAAATATAAGATACATATAGTGCACAATTTTGTTTATCAGTGATGGTTGTGGATAAGCTATTATTATCAATTACGGTTTTACTGTTTCAATTCCCTCAACATAACATGTATTGTCGAGAGACTTTCTATATTGTTTTACGCCGGCAACTTCAGTTAAAAGACATTCCATTATACTTGGAAGCATAACATGTGGGACTATTTCATCGCTTTGTTTATAATTTAAACAAAGAAGATATGCTCGAGGGTAAATTATATGTTATTGTTAGACGAGACAAATATTTAACATCATAATATATTAGCGTGGGACGAATATTATGGCAGGGCTATGATATGCCCCTTTGCTAGATTTACCCAAAGGTGGATTATATATTACAATCAAATTTCTCTATTTTAAAGGGCTAAATTCGACCGTGTAGTTTTTTATGTCAGTTTTAATGTGTATTTAATCCGTCATTCAAATAGTGCATATATTAGTGTTGAAAACACTTTAAATTTTAAAAAAGTGTTTAAAATTTTAAGTGTTTTGTTAGCTGTCACTTTAGCCACAATGTTTAAATATTCGGATATACCAACACTTTTATCGTTTATATATATTTTCAGAAATTATTATGTTTAACCAATAGATATCATATCAATATCATGTAATTCGCAAACATAATTCAGCAAAGAGATATCTCTCGCAAGCGCAAAACTCGGAAACGGCGCCAGTCGTCGCGTCGCCGACGCCAGTTCACAGTTGGTTCGCTTTTAGATATTATAAAATAAAGTAAAATAAGGTTTCCTTCAAAGAAATATTACATTATTATAATAATAACGTTGAATGATGTGAAACATCGTATCACATGATAATGTTGTGCACCAGTGGCTGAATAATTAATTGTGTCTCCTAGGAAGGATTTCAGTTTCACAAGGTAATGTTTGTTTATGTCAATAGCAAATATAAATAGTTTGCAGATATTTCAGACGTAACATTGCTTTATCCTTTGTCACAGTGAATTTATATACTTAAATTATACTAACCTAAGAAATTATCCACCTGTACCACCTATTTCCTATCTTGATATTGTAATATTCTGTTATATCACATTGCGCATACTCTATCTTATACGTGGCTTTTGTTTATATTTAACTTAGTATTTAATTGTTTTGGTTTATAATAAATATACTTGAGTGGTACTTGAGTACCTATATAAAATTATTACACTTAAGTAAATAATTTCAGCCGATAATTTTTATTAATTTGTAGAATCATGTCAAATAAGTACCTTATTGTACCTTATTGGGAACCTGAAGATAAAAATATTAACTTAATACACGATGCTGAACCTTCTATAAAACAAATATGCTAGTAAATTAAAATGCATTCTCTTTGTCAGTATCTAATTCTTCAGAGTCCTCATCGACGCTTTCCTTATCAATATTAATAATCGGTGCCATAACTTCTTTATTATGAACCTATCAACAAGATGAACCGAATATCATTCCGTATTGCAAGAATGCCTTCGTTACTTATGTGTCCATTATCGCTTATAAAATTGACGATAATGTAGTGTGTTCCTGTTCTATTAGCTCCAGCTATTTGGAGCAATTCAGCTTTAAATCCGTTATCACTGTAATCTATATTTTTGCTACCTAAGGTTTGTATTTTCTTTTCTCCTTCGTTGTTCTTCTTCAAACCGATAGTGGTACATCCGATAGTGGTACTTCATCCAAAACGCAAGGATATGTTCTCAGGATATTCGGCTTACTTATTATTGGTGGAGAAGGATGAAGAATTTTCAGCAAATCTGAAAATAGATTTATATAATGATATAAATCTTATGCCTTCTGTATTGACCTTCGCCTGCTCCAAATATCCATGTTTCGTCTAAGAAATGTACATATTTAGGTTATCACGTTATCAATTCTTTTCAATACTTGTTCGGAATTTTTTTCCTGAAATATGAAAATGTTAAGAAAACCTTTCTTAACACTGCTTTCAAACGTGCAGGAGCAAAGTTGTAAAATGTCATCAAAATAGGTCAATAAGTAGCTATCTTAAAAGAAAAAGTATCCACCAGTATTTTTGGAACATTTATATCATAAATAAATCAATTAAAAGTCAACCTGTTAGCAGCGCAGTGGTAACGTTTTGAATTTACATCGATAAACCTCGGATTCAAATCCTGCAAGGAGTATACTTTTTGAAGCGAAAACTTCTTTAGTCGCGCTCTGCACTTTTATTTTTGTAGGTGTGGAATGAGACTGGGCCGTCACACATCCGTAAAATAAATCAAATTCAAAATTTTTTTACGTACATGTCACTTTCTGACACAGGCCTTGAAAACAGCACCAAAATTGAGGATGTGTGTAAACTTGCAACGAAGAGATGTATCACTGAGCAAGGTACATCCACCCTTAAACAACCAAGAAACTAAACATAACAGCCAGAAAATCCGTTGCGGAAATAAAAACGCAAAACAAGTTCCAACGCCTGAACACGGCAGGCAAAACCAACGATAACCAAATACCTGAGCCCCCCACCGGTCGAACTAGAAAAGATGGCCGAGGAAGAAGAAATCTAGCCAAAAGAAGTCAAACCGCCCTCAATCATTGTTCATGGGGCCTTCGGCAACCACAAGCGGATAACCGAATACTTAAAAATCAACCACTATCTCTACGAAAATCTATATCTACAACAAATCTATACGACCATTTTATATACTGAAACGTTAAAAGACCGGCACACATCCATGGAAACTTTTAAGCCAGGCAATCAAGAATATCATACATTCACCCCCATGAAGTAAGGCTCACGCATTCGTCCTGGGAGGACTCAAGACGGTATGAGTACTGAAGATATTAAAACCAAATTGAAACAAGGCTACCAGTTGAAGAGATACAGCAATATACAAGATGAGCGGTAAAAAATACAACAGTTATATGGTAGTAACCGACAATACTGTAACTCGTGTAACACATCAACAAAAAACAGTGAAGATCATCAAGTAAAATGCCGTCCGATGGGAGCGCCATATAAATAACAAAATTATTATCCAGGGCATGACGGTTATAGTATATATTTTAAAATTCGAAAATTGGAAATTTTCACTTCTATCGTGTGGTCATAAGAATATACCTAAACTTTTTTTTTAATTCGTATTTATTTATTATTATGTAACTTTCTGCAACAACAGTTGGATGTTGCACATTTTATAATGTAACACTAGTTTGTTTATTTAGTCGTTCATGTAAGTGTCATTAGTTTTAATCGCTCTTTATCCTTTTTTGCGTTTCTAAACATTTTGCCTGGTGCAAAATTGTAAGAAATATTTTTAAGGGGTGGGGCGGCAATTTTGTTATGTGCACACAAGTGGCCAGCATATGCGCGGCGCCGCCGGTCCTGCATATGACAGTTATTCATGCAGTATTAACATTATTTTTACTTACCGCAGTCTATTGGATTGGTATCCAGCATTATAGGATACCAGCGAATAGTTAGATACAGATTTATCTCTACATAATGGAACGGTTTTGAACAAACTAAGAGTATATTTCATTTCGTTTCTATGAAGATACTCTTAGGGTTTAGCTATGATTGCGTAGGGGGTACCGTATATGACGCATACATACTTGTATCAGGGGTAGGGTATCTACCAAGGAAGTAGTTTGGCTTATCTGCACCGCATTTCCCTCCCTAACCTCTTTCTGATTTTGGTCACGCGCATCCCTTATCCTTTATAGTTTGGTAACCTTATACCGTTAAAAGTATTATCCAGCCAAATAGACAGCGTTGTACGACATATTAACGTGTAAATGGGAGTATTGACCCTCGCAAGTCATTGAGTAATATTTCACGCAAATAAATTATTTGTAGAAATATTTGTAGGTCACTTGTCGATCACTCACTAGTATTCTGATTATTTTTCTGTCGGCCACTTAAGTAGAAAGAAGAAAAGTTGCACTAAATAAACTATTTTGGTTATTTCATCCTGTTCTTCACTTTATAATTCAAACTAATCTCAGGATTTCTCTATGCCGGTATCTATTAGGACTATCGAATTTCTTATCTGGAGTCGAATCCCCTATTTTCTCTTGCTGAAATCTTATTTGGTTTCTAATACTGTTGTTCTCTCCACTACGTCCCCTTATATCCTGTAAAACTCATATTGCTTACACGTTAATTGGAAATACATCCCTCCCTTCTGGGAAATGTTTCCTTTTTGCCATAGCTTGAATAGTTTTCTCATGTTTTTTAAATAATTTTTCTTAATTTTTCACGTTCAATTTTTCGCAAGTACAGGCTTGTTCCAGCACTTTCCGCTTTTGTAGTGCTGGCTGCCTGCTGACGAACGCAAAGACAATGTTATCTACTGGGAGGTTATCTTTTTTATAGGGAGGTATTTTATTAATATGCTTTTTACATCTTTGATTATGCTATAATTAATAAATAAAAAATGTGTGAATTTCTGTGGCCTTTTTATTCAATAAGGCCCGCGACCTGATTAGGTCCCAAAATTACGCCTTCAGCTAAGCAAAGGTTGCCCATATCCGGGTGTCAAAAAAGTCCCGGGACGGTCAAATATTTAGAAAAATATGCGTCGTATCGGAAAACAAAAAAATAAGGGTTTAATATTTTTGAAAAAACTATTCAGACATACCAAACTCAACCCCCCCACTCCACCCACTGGGGCGGGGGTGGGGGTAACTGAGTCTTATTTTTCATCGTAGAATCGGAATCTGCAATAAATGTTTGGGGTTGCCATTTAAAATTCGAGAGTTACCCCACCCCCGCCCCAGTGGGTGGAATGGGGGGGTTGAGTTTGGTATGTCTGAATAGTTTTTTCAAAAATATTGAAACCATATTTTTTTGTTTTCCGATACGACGCATATTTTTCTAAATATTTTACCGTCCCGGGACTTTTTTGACACCCTATGATGTATATATTGCCCATGTATATATAATATCTCAAATTGGCAAATAGTTCATATACATTCATAGTAATTTACTCTTTACAGATACTTCTTACTATAGAATGTATGTATGGCATATATTATGTCAATAAGAAGTGTAGCTTGTGTTAGCTGTTGAATTGCGTCAAAGAATATGGCAGCCATCTGCAAATACTGTGTCATCCTACTACTTCCCTACATGTTGCTCGGTGAGATTACCGGACTGGTAAATGCTGCAAATGACCACTTCCATAAGAAATATTTAACAGGTATGGTACACATAGTGTAAATGATATGAAGGATTTTTTTTAGAATTATAGAATAGTTCTAATGAACCAACAAGAGCCCAAGGACAATGGCATTTTGATTAATTTTGAGCCGCTGCAACGCTGCCGAACTGATCAGTTTAGGCGCCAATGGTTTTCAAAAACTATTTTATCATTCATTGTGATACATGGTAACAGCAATGATTTCCAAAGTAAACTAAACTTTTTGAATAGCGAATTTATATACAACAAACATATGCTGAAAATATTTTGGGTAAGACTTTCTTGCATAGTTCGCAATATACGATGTCAAGAATTTTTATTATTGTCGGATTTGAAGCTCTTATGATCTGGAAGTGAAAACACAATAAGTATACACAATATTCTTTTATACAGCTCTTAGTAATTTTGTTATGTTTGGACGCCAGCTCACGTGAACGTAGAACAAATATTTGGATGGATAAGTAGCAACATTTGAGAGGGGTTATTTTTAAGAATTTACTTGTATATTATTATTATTATTATTATGAGAATATAGTATTCCAATTTAGAAACTGTTTCTCACTTTGTGTGAAAAACAATAAAATAGCAGAATCGCTCTCTGCATTCGGTAAATTTTATATTTAAGTTTCCTCACTATAAAATAATACAAGCAGACTGTGGAACATTTGAACTTAAACCTAGCCTACTTTAAAATGATATAATCGCACTTTGGGTTGGGTACATTTAAACTTTAAGGCTGCCACTATAAAATGACAAAATCGCACTCCGGATTGGGATCATTTAATAAACTTTAAGAGAAATATTTATATAATGGATATATATTTGTAATTTACGTTTATATGAGGTCTGTTTCATATAAAGCCCCACGTTGGTGAGCCAATATTTGTAATATTAGTTATAAGAATTTATATGTAAATATTTTGGAGATATTATATTGAAATAGTGATGGAGAAATATTTAATTTGCTTATTAGATATTTACTCTTACTACTGAAGTTCGACTGTATTACTCATTAAGCATACCTACGTTTCAAAGTGCAATGTATCGATTTTTCGGACAAACCTTATTTAACGAGTGTTAAAATATTTTAAAGTAAGTAATTCTTCTTTACAGTCGAAAACTATTAAAATAAGTCACTGCTATTATTTTCATGTGTAATATATTTGATATAGAGTTAAAGTTTTTCAAAGTGCATTTTGTCTTCTAAATTGACACATATTATTTTTTGTGCAATACTTTTGATAAAAGTTTGAAATCTTTTTTTGGTGTTTAGTCATTTATTTTTAAAGCTATGTTAATCTTATTTAAAATGCATTTAATTCTAACCCTTTAATAAATATTGAAGCTCTTTCTTTTGCACGTCCCTTTGAGGTGAGAAAATTCATGCTCAAACTGAGACAATTGTAAGGGTTATTTATTATTAAACTAAAACATTAAACTTTCTTTGATATTTCAATTATTTGATGTGATTAAGATAATTAATTTTAAACTATGCAATTTACTTTGAAATATGCCATGAATTTGAATGACTGATAATTTCTTTTTATCTATCTTTTATTCTTTTAATCGATCCAGCGTTAACTTATACTAGTTTACATGTATCAAATGATATTCACACATAAATCTTGAAGCTAAAAAGTTTATACAAATGTTTATTTACGGTAAATACGAAAACTGAGTATAGTTTCACTTACTACTTTTCAATATTCTATGTTTGACGCACTTTAGATGTTCGATGCACTTTACTGCTATTTTAAGCCACCGCGCTTCCTAGCTTCCTCGCTTCATTATCTTCTTCATATACTTGTTTTCTACACGCTGTGGTGCTGCCGCATTGATTATATTCGTCTTCGTTCACTAATGGAGTTAATTTAAATATAACATTATATATACCTTGCCACTTGAATTGAAGACTAACAATTAATGACTCTAACTAATGACTAACAACTAATGACTCAACTAGCAAGTATTGTTTCTTTCCCGTTGCTAGGGAAGTAGGTAAGTTATTTACTTCCTATTTTAAAGCATACATTTTGGTTTCGTTTTCTAGACAATTCCAACCAATAACGTATAATTTTATACGTTAGCAAAATCATCAAAATTTATATAACTGTCGGATATGTAAATTTTTTTATTTTAAGTTAAGGAAAGTATAGATCTTTTCTAAATAAATATCTTAAATTTATGAACATAGCCGGTGCATAAGGGATATAAAAAGGTATATTTCTTTATACAATTTTTAATAATACCTTCAAATTTTAAATTATCTTACAATTAAATTTATATATACATTATATATACATATATATATATATATATATATATATATATATATATATATATATATATATATATATATATATATATATATATATATATATATATATATATATATATATATATATATATATATATATATATATATATATATATATATATATATATATATATATATATATATATATATATATCTGTGTGTGTTGTAATTATGTTGTTGTTATTATTTAATATTATAGTTCTGTGATCATACTGTCTTCCGTATCCTGTAATTGGGCTTATGCCTGTTCGATATGTTTTTTAAATAAATAAATAAATAATTTATACCTATATTTTGTTGCTGATATAATTTAATAATTATTTACATATAGTAACTACTTTAATGTTTCCCTCTCTATTTCTGCATTATATTACTCCTTTCTGGCTGCTAGGGACTTTAAAATACTAATCTGTATTTTATTTTACATCTTAACTAACTTCATCTCTTTCTAACTTATGAACTTTATAATCTAGTTTTCCATTTTTTCACAACATATTTAGATTGCAATTTGTCTTCAATTTGTCTTATTTACATTATAATTTTCCTATACGTTTATTATATTATACAGTCCTACATATTACTTGATTAAAATTTATTAGAAAATTGGAGACTTTCAGGAAATGAAAAATCAGGAACAACATGGTTAAAAACCTAAATTAAGAGAAAAATTCAGTTCAGTATTCTTTAATAAAATTATCGAATTTTGACACCGAAAAACTAAAATTTAAAATATTATAGGTACCTACTTTATTATTACAGTAAGTTTGCCTTCTAATACATTTTTTAACCATTGACATCCTCAAATACATTGCTGTAATCCTTAAAGTGCTTTACTCGAAGCACAGGATCGCTATCCTTTCTCAGCGGCTAAACTACGAAAACTTTCCAACTATTAGCAAAATATACCACCTAAAAGCAGCTATTTAGGACGTGTGTTAGATCTGAAGAAATACCATGTTAACAAAGTTTGAACATTAATGTTGAAATATTACTCCAGGCGACACAAAATTTTATACTGCAATATTAAATTCCGCTTTTAATGCGTTTGTTATTATTTAATTTAAACAGAAAGGAAAATATTGATCAGATTGAATGAATTTATAATAATTAAATTATTAAACGATTGCTGCTTTTTCTGAAGAGCTATTTAACTATTTATTTTTAAATTGATGCTGTTAGGACTAGATATGTTTTGATAGTGCTATAACACAACTTATTCTGGAAGATATTTTTTGTTTCTGAAAGAAATGTTTTCGTTTCGAAGTTCGAGCTTCGAGCTTCGAATTCGAAAAGTAAATCTCGATATTTTGTCCGCTCTTCCCACTCTTTCAAGGCGGCGCGCTTTTAGACCAGTGCCGAAAACTATTACGAACATCGTCCTGAAGATGACTATGTTAGTCTTATTGGCTGCTATCCTGATTATTTTTTATCCAGTCATCGATCTCTGTTTCTCCGACATGCTCATAAAAAGAAGCTAGGATAGTACCAACAGTCACTCTCAATCAGCCCATTCTGGCTGAGTTTAAGAGAAAATCGCGTGTCCTAGGAACACGGTCATAGAACCGTGTTCCTAGGTCCGACATCGGTGTTGCCGTTTGCTCTGGAGGATATTGAATAATATATGTCAGTAGGAGTTACTATAATAGGAAAGCAACTGAATCGGCAACTTACCCCGATAAACTTCATTTATGTCAACATCTATGAATGCACTACTCTTTACTGAACAATCATTCTTATTATTTCATGCAGGTGGTACTGAGCGAGTTGGACAGTGGAGCAAATGATATACTAATATACATACTCTCTTGCAATATATCAACAACGTACAGCCCTACATAATTTCATTTTACGATTTAAAGCCATGTTTTCGAATTTCTTCCCCACTGTCCGACGGTTAATGAAAACTCCCTTCATGGATTATTTTTTGTAGGGTAAAACAAATTGTCCTCCTAAAATTAAACCTTTGAGGGTTCATGGGTCGGAATAGTTGGGAAACAATCCATTTATCAGAAACTAAAGGTTTCTCCCCGGCATGGCTTTAATATATATAACTTTAATAATTATAATAATTGTTCCCAATTTACCGAGATTTACTGCGTAACTGATATTATATGAAATTTAATTCAGTGAAAATATCAGTATGTGGCTTACACTGTTCAACACAATTATTACAATTGATTATATCTAAGTTCAACCGAGAAAAGGGGATGCAGTTTCTTTAAATATCTAATCGCCTGCCGATCGTACTAGATAATTAGGTTTATATTTACCAGTTATTCAATGCTCAAACTTGGGGTATAGAGAGAAATGGAAGGAACACAATTTTTGACTTTGGGACTAGCTAGAAGGTAAACATACGAAAAGCCTCCACTCCTCGGAGGTGTGCGGAGTGCAGGGGCGTACGTGAATGGTCTTCAGTTTTTCGCTTATATCTCGGAAACTATAGGTACCTCCTCGCGATTAGTACATTATGTACACAATTTAAAGCTGACAAAGTGTACCACAAGTTTGACTTAATATTTTTTTTTATTATCTCGCATAGCTTTGGAGATATCCTCTCTCAAAATTCACTCAAAAAATTTATAAAAGTTAATATTTGACTAGAACTCTTTTCCGAGTTCGATGATTTCTATTTGTATAATGGCCTTTTTATTTAAGAATACAAATGTTCTATTGTTTTTCAAAGAAATTTTGTTTAACTCAATGTAACAATTGCGACGTGTTTTTCCCAATTAAATTTTGTAATATCCTGTGGATATCAACAGTTACGATATGGATATCAAATGAAAGGGTTAAAGGGGAAAAAATCAAAATGGGGGAAAACAAGATAGCCGTTACACTAATTCTAAAGAGCAATAATTCGGCAAGGTTAGGGATAGTTTGGTGAAATATTGTAGAGACCGAGAAGGCTCAACTGCTGGCGATAAAATTTTTTCAAGAGGGCGTATTTAAGATGATCAAAAACTTAGTCGCTCCAATCCGTCTGAAATTTTGTTATCCCGGAGTTTTTGAAGTCCTCGATTATGATTTTGGGGTCAAATTGTTTGCGTCAAATCTTGCAACTGAATTTTAAAAGTACGCCTTGGATGGCTTCATACTATGACTTGTGTAATTTGGCGAGATGGGCGTCAATAGCATAGGTTTGGAACCTGTCTAGGAAAAGGAAAGCTCCAAAATCAAACGCGGAACGGTGTTTCGTTGGGCAAAAGCCTCAAGCTGTAATAACTAGAGTGATCACTAAAAGGTCTACTTATTGACGACGTAGACTGTACTAAATTAACAGGCAAACGACCATATAACAATGACACATTAAATGAAATGAACAGACTTATAAACATATCCAGCGATAACTAAAAAATAAAAATAAAATATATAGTAAAAAATCATTTTTAAGAACATGCTTTTATTTAAATGCCGCAAAAGGAAGAAAAAAACTCTAAATTAAATTATACCCATAAATTTATTACATTAATGTTACTTTAATTTGAATTACGTATATAACTGAGACATTGCAAAATGTATTTTTTTGTAGTAAATAAAGTTTTGAGTTGATAGTATTTAGTATTATTATTTTCCCAATAATCACGAAATCAAAATTATTTGACGGACCGCCTATGGCTCCATTAAGCGTTACTTTAGAAAAAATGATACCTTGATACATACAGGTTCGCCACCCCTGCTCTATACTAATGAATTGAAGTGTCTCTTTGGAATGTCAAAATAGCAGCATAGGTTAGGGATAGTTTGTTGGTGCTCGTTTGGTAGAAAAATATTGTAGGGACCGACAAGGCTCAACTGCTCGTGTTGAAATTTCGAGATGATGGATCCAAGATGGTGATCAAAAACTTAGTAGCTCCAATCCGTCTGAAATAAAGGAGGCTAAATTGGAACTAAATTTTGAAAGTACGCCTTGGTTGTCTTCATATAATGACTTGTGTAATTTGGCGAAATGGGCGTCAATAACATTGGTATGCAACCTGTCTAGGAGACGGAATGCTTCAAAATCAAAACCGGAACTGCGTTTTGTTATTCACAAGTCAGCTTCAAGCTGAAATAAGTAGATATAAGTAACGCCAAATCACTAGAAGGTCTCCAATTTAACATGCAACAGTGACGCATTAAAAGAAATGAACAGACATGGAAACATGTACACTATGTACAGCGACAAATAAAAAATAGAATATAAATTATTAGTAAAAAACATTTTTTAAAACAATCCCTTATTTAAATGCCCTAAAAAGAAGTATTAACAGTAATTATTAACTTTAATTAACTTTAATTAAGTAATTAAAGAAGTATTAAGTTATTCTACAGAAATTATTTCATGTTTCAGTATTCCAAAAAATACATAATTCGTTATAATTGGAACGGTGGTTTTGAATTAGTATACTTCAGACTTCCTAAACCTCTTATATTAATGTCGTTAATTGTACGTTTACTTCCAGTTTTTTGTTTTTGTACAGCGTAGTTTTGAAATTTTCAAAAACATAATTCACGTTTTCATATGACTGAGCCAACTAATACGGGACAGGGCTCGTATAAATATAGAGTAAAATTATATATCTGCTCAGGCTCTCGTTCGATAATACCAATCCATCGAATCGGAAATGAAAATTGTGAATCTGCAAATAAAGCAGAATGCCCAATAGTTACACAAAATTAGGAAATTTAATTTAAAATCAGTTCTAATGGCGTTGTCTAATGATCCATCGCAAACATTTTCAACTCAATTCAACAAAGGATAATCTGGTTTAGTTAATGCGAGTTCAATAATTGAAGCTGCACAACTACTACTTTAGTTTGTAATACGAGTGCTTTAATGGAAGTTACAACCATTTGCATAGCAAAATCCCGATCAACTATTTAATATATAATTGTCTTAGATAATATTGCTAATACGTTATTTGTGCTAATACGTCATTTAATATTTCCAAATGTATTTAAAAAAGATGAAGCAAAATACTCAATTATTTAGAAAAACCTCTCCGATGTTTATGTTAATCAGGTTGATTCATCGAGAGTAATATATATTAATATAAATAAAAAAAAATATACTAAATTAATTATAAGTATAATCAGTGGTAGCAAATATACATATTTGTATTGAACATTTAACTGATGGCTTACCTTATACGATAAATTATACTAAATTTATTATAGATAGCTATAACGTAACAATACATATTTTTACGTAAATATCAATAAAACCAATTAATCCGCGAGATATACTTCCTCTCTTTCTGAAATTACAATGTGGACCTTGCTCAGCATTAATGTTGAATAAATTGAAAATTTAAAAATCAATGTAAATCATAAAAAGGTAAATATGTATATTTAATTTCAAATATTGCTCGTCCCGTGTAAATATATTTTATTTTGTAAGTATTTGATATGATTGATACATTGTATGTATATTTAAATAGCAATTTCACAAATACATCTTGATTCTGATATTTATTTTTTTACTTTTCATCAGAAAAGTATGGGTATGTGCGAAAATCGAATTTATAACAAATCGTTAGTCGTTGTCATTGTCGTTACTGGCGTTATTGACGTAAGCAAATCTCCTCCCTTTTTAATCTTAGCAAACGTTAGACATTCCAATAAAATGTGTGGCTAGTATATACGAGTAGTATGTACACTAGATGCAAACGCTGAAAATTGAAAAATTTCTTCCGCTTTTCCGGAAGTGAATTAATTGACAGAATTTTTATCATGTACTTGATTTTTATAAAATGAGATTTTCCACGAATCGGCGAAAATGGCATCTCTTTGCCACAGGTGCAAATAATAAAATAGCCACTCTTTAATAATAACTGCTGGAGGTATATCATTGGAAATTGGAAAAAGTGTAATATATGAATAACAGATTCGAAAGTTGCTTTCCGTTTATCGGCAAGTGACACATTTTTTTGCCAGTCTTTTTCTTTCATATTTGGAGACCTAATACTCGTAAATAATGTCAAATGATCCATTTAAATAAAAACAATAATTTTAAAATAAGCAACTTGTCAACTCCTCTTAGAAATTTCTCTTGCAAAAAATGGGAAATTTTAGAAATAATTATGCGTTGAAAAGTGCAATGCAAGGGTCATTTGCTCAGATTTTTAAATAAATAAATGTAATATGTTGGTACTTTCATTTCGTATGCCTGTAGCTACATTTTTATTTAGGGAGTGATGAAAGTTCAGATGAATATAATTTAGTTCCAGCCAATATATACTACCAAGTGGTAACGTTTCAGCATAGCTGCTATTTCAAAGTTACGATCTACAGTAACTTCGTTACCAACAAGAAAATCCAGTTTACTACCATGTGATTTCTTGCCGTATTATTCATATTCGTTATTCATAGCCCCTAGAGATGCTAGAAAGTAATGAAATTACTAGATTGCATCCTTAGCTTGATTTCAACAAATAAAAATATTAAGATGTGGTTTGTTAGGAAACATTTCACAGTGCATACAATAATTGAGCGAGCTCATACTTAAAGATACATGCAATTTTTTTATTCAGCAAGTTTAGTCATAACCCCCTCTATAGTTAGCCGTGT
>CAXKVY010002025.1:0-43350 GCA_964058915.1 Tetropium fuscum | reverse complement strand
TTTTTTTCAAACGTTAAATAATAACTGAAAAAGCAGCTGTGCATGGCGTAAGTCGGTTTTTATGCTCGAAGATATGTCCGGACATACCCTTAATACATTACATTAATTTAATTAGAAAAGTAATTATAACAAACAAATAATGAGATCAACCTATAATGTTGTATTTGCCAAAACTTACCATTTACAATAGTAGGATCCGCTATTTTATTACTGTATAAATTCAAAAAAAGAATGTTTCAATTTTCAGTTGATATATACATGTTACCATCTTTTAAAACAGCCGATAAAGCTGTGACTGGGTCAGGAAATTCGGTTTTGGCTACTTGGAATGCAAAAAAATGTTCCTTTAACTTAATTGTGTGTAGTTTTAAGAATACAAACAATATTTCTGTACTGGAATTAACAGTAATCTTCAGAGTCATCGAACAGTAATCAATTTTCAGAGAAAAAAACTAAATATCATACATTTTTAATGGTTATTTTTTCCAATATCAACCCTTTCTTTTACATCAATAGTTCTAAAAAGTTGCTACATAGAATTTACTTAAACTAATGTAACCTTAAAATATTATTCAGTTTGAACGTACAGATTTTGAGATATGTTTTTTCACAAAATGCTTCTAATTTCCTATTTTTTTACTAAAAGTGAAAATCTTTTTTCAGAAATGTTAAGAAACGCATATTCTTTCTACAAATTATCTAACCTTAACTCAATAATGTAACAGAACGTTCCAACAAAATTGACTAAAAAACTCGCTTTAGCGCCGTCGATTCCAGGCTAGATGTTCAACGTAAACGTTTTTAACTTTAGTACGAAGTGTTTAAGTACCATTCTTTAAAAATTTTAGCGACATTTGGCATATTCGAGAATGAGCAGTTCGTATTTCCACTAAGAATTTCTTTAATTTATCGTAGGAATTAAAAGATGTCGAACTCCTTAAATTGAATTCAATTAAATTCCTAAGTTACGCTAAATGGTTCCGTAAACAGTCACATTTAAGAACACAGTTTAAATCATGATTGAAATAAGTCGTCTCCTTATAGATTATACCACACAAGTTGCCACCAGTAGGTGCGTTGTGCACGTTACTGAATACACTAAAATGGCGCAAATCAGAAGTTTTTACAGCCCACATTATAGTGCTGACAAGTAATATTGTATCGGTTACAATACTGTACTGTAAGCCTGAATAAATATATTGTTAAACGGTCCCGCACTACATTAGATTGTAACTGATATAATCTTAAATTATTATGGTTAATAAACAAATATTAACGTAATATTTGCATTATAGTAATTATAATACCTATATATTGCAACGACTAATAAATTAAAGTTAACAATTTTTTTATTGTAACTAATATAATTGTTTTTATTTCTATTACAAGAAGTCTTGTATTTGTTACTATATTTTTATTATTACTAACAATGCTCCACGTAACAATACTATTGTTACAATCTATTTCTCTCCCTGTCGTTTGACATGTCTTTGTATTTAATTTTTTTGGTAAATCAGCAATAGTATCAGCAAAATAGTATAGTATTTTGCTGTGGTCATGAGTAAATAAAAGAAAGAAAAAACACTTTGACTTGTTATTACTTATAAAAAATTTGATGTTATATTCGATTTAAGTATATTACGATGTTAGGAAAATAAGTGATACCTACTTTATGTGCTAAGCGTGGAAAGTTGCAATTCATGCGAGGCACGTAAAGTATCTTATGCTCCGAACATCAATAATATGCGAATTCAAGATTTGTCTGAAAATTTTGTCATTTACTATTAGACGAAACTTTCTATGGTTTTTTGAGGGAGCATATCAAGGCAGAAATATTTAAGATGGCGGGTACAAAATTAAATTTACTTCCTAAATATAACTTAAAATATCATTACAACTTCTTTTTATAACATAACAAGTATCTACAATACATTCGTAAACCCTATCCTCATCTTAACTATTGATAATAACATTACCCTTATCCCAACCTAAACCTAATTCGTTAATTCGTAACCTAATTGAGATTTACAAGTTCTGGATGCATACTTTGTTCTTAAATAAACACCAGAATCCTAAATAATAGTTTCATATTTTATAATTTTCAACTTTAATTTTTCCTTTAGTCGAGATAATGGATACATGCTATAGATGAGCGGAGATATGATATTTTTATTTACGGAAGAATGCAATGAACAGTATATAATTATTATATAATTGGAAGCAATAAAAGAGATAAATAGGTAGCAAGTGATTATAATATGGTGGCGCCCTGATATTGAAACCACCATGTAAGAAGCTCAATCTCTAATTTTCCAGCCCTTTCAGACGTGGGTGTCTAGATGTTTAAATCCATTATTTGCAAGTGCCCACTGAAATTCAGTCGGTTTACCACCAATCATTATTAATGTTTATTTATGTGACATGTTTACACAGTCTGGAGCCCATAAAATTCCCGCAGCATATTATGGCTT
Source organism: Tetropium fuscum (assembly GCA_964058915.1). Lineage (NCBI taxonomy): Eukaryota > Metazoa > Arthropoda > Insecta > Coleoptera > Cerambycidae > Tetropium > Tetropium fuscum. Next base: position 40,879 of record CAXKVY010002025.1, on the reverse strand, counting down.
TACTTCTCTTTACTTATTTCCCATATAGCGATAAGGCACTATTCTTTGTTTAGATATATCTACGCCGATACCGTCAGAGTTAAATCAACTCTATACAATTTCCTTGCAAGATACTACCGCACTCTGAGGTCAACCTTTAAACACTGAACGCTTTTTTCTGCAAGAAGGATTAGTTTTTTCCGAAATTCTGTTGAAGCCAATAATTGAAAGAAAGGAAAATGTTCTATATGGATTAGTATTGTTTTTATCTTAACCGATAATTGCATTTCTTTGAAGACTTTTACATAACACTGTCCGGGAATGCACGTGAAACTAATTATTTGCTGGCGCTCCGGTCGCGCGCTCCGGTCAGTAAGTAGATATTGTACAAAATTCAACGATTTCGGAACTAACGATATACATCTAAAAGTATAATGTTCAAGGTATTTTTGGCACATGTTGGCGAAAGAAATAGCTTTTTAAATAAAATACTGTTCATAAAAAATCGGGGTTCTTTTATAATTTGTTGCTTAGCCTTTGATTTTATGATTTTTTTCGACATTTCCCGGTTTTCAGATCCGATATTGATTTTTCAGAAAAGGTCTATATTCGGCAAAGTATATACGGTTTCCTGTTTACGAAGGTTCCAGCTTTAATATCATGTTTGTACCAAGATATTTTAATTTTTTACAGTATCTACTTATTGATCGGAACCTTACTCCGATTTTTTTCAAGTAATCAGTTTCACACGTATTCGCGAACAAAATATGATGCAAAATTCTTAAAATTTATACAGTCGTATACGATAAAAACAATACAAATCCCCATAGAAAACTTCCCGTTATATCAATTGGCATAATCAAAATTTCGGAAAAAAATTCTAGAGAGTTGGATTTTTTTTAAACGCTTTCTTGGGCAGGCATATATATCAAAAGCCCCTAAGAGTGGGGGTGAACTCGAGGAGGAAGGGGGGGTTAAAGTTACCAGTTTTTCGGTTCTATCTCGGAAACAATCACTCCCATCAGTTTTTACCTCCTTACGACAATTGAAGGCAAATTTTGCTAGCAAAATGGTCATTGAAGGACGACGCGAATAAAGTGTTAAATCCAATAAATTCAATTTACTGTTAGGTTTTTTCAAATCACAATACTAATTCTGTTTTAAATGCATATTTTTTAAATGATGTTTCTTTTGTCAGCCCTGTAACTCGCTTATGGTTAGTCCTAGAATAAAAATGTATATAACCATTTTTGTAGTATATATTATCTTCTTAATTTTGGTAGGGAAATAAGAACCGATACGAGTGTCCGTATACAAATAAATTCAAATGCGAAAACTTCTTTGTCAGCTGGAGTTAATCTAAATAATTGCACTAATTGTGTTATAAATATATATAATAGTTCGAATTTGTAAATGTTAATGTTAAATAAGGACTATTCACGTTGAGGTTGTTCATTTTCTGTAGTATATATATATTTCATAACTAATGGTGAAATGTAAGTTACATCACCAGTTGCGTAATATTTTACTTTTCGTAACTGGTTGTGAAAAGTAAGACGTTTCCTAACGTCACTGGGTTTTGAAAAGTCTCACTTTACATGTCAAAATAAGAAAAAAATATTTCCAACTCTCTAGGAATTTTTTCCACGGATTTGTCTAATTTGACTGGGGTATTAAACGTTCTTAAAGACATGATAAAGTAACGATTGAGTCTTTATTTTGCGATAGTGATTTATCACTGTAAATCGTTCCAATTTGTTGAGTTTAGAAGTTATCACAGTGCATTTGGATACCGGACATTACCACTTATTATACGAACCCAGTGGGTGGCGTAAGGGGTGTCAGAAGCGGGATAAGTGAGTAGGGGATACTTTTATGGTGAAGACTCGTTCTGCGGATTGCGACGAGATGGCAGATCTCAAGGAGTTAATGGTGTGTTAAAACAATAAAGAGAGGAATACGAAATGAGACGAATGATAGAAAAGGAAGAGGAAGAAAGACGAAGAAAGAGGGAAGAAAGAGATGAAGATGAAATGAGACGAAAGAGAGAAAAAGAGAAGGAGAGAGAAGCCCAAAAAGAACAAATGAGGGGATTAATTAACATAATTGAAAAACAAAGAGCGGAATATGTGGAGAGGCGAAAACAGGAAATTGAAGGTTAAAGAAACATTTAAGTCCAACTCAACGCAGTAAAAGACCGAATTCAGACGAATATAGACACAGTGAAGAAACAAATCAGTAATTTGGAACAACAAATCATGTATGTAGACCGGCAGCCAACTAGCTTGACGGAAAACAAGAAATCCGAAATATGTCAAACATCCCCTGACAGAGGATACTTGAAACTACCAGTATTTGAGGCTGATACTTCCTGCGCGATGTACAAATGACAACTTGAGGCAGCATGACTTAACAACGGATGGAGTGACCAAAAAAGCCACTGCTTTGGTATTAGCCTTGAGGGGAAAGGCGCTTATCAAAGTATAGTGCTCTAACATCAAAATATAGGTGTGCAGTTATTTATAATACTCGATGGCTTCCTCATTTCTGTCATTATAAAGTGCTATTTTTAGTTGAGTCGCACGATTTTGCATGTACAAAAATATGTCTGGAAAATACAAAAATTTCTCGTTTTATATGAAAAGTATACACGACATATTTTGCTACAATTTCACATTTACGTTAAATATTCAAAGTGGATCTCTATATCCAACCAGTATAATGTACACTGAGTTGTAATTGTAATGACATAATTAAAAGTTTTGGAGGTCCATGTTTCCAACAGCATAACTTTTCCTGTTTTTCTTAAAACCTGTCATGTTACTGGAGGTGAAGTCCAAAGCCCCATTAAAACTTTCTGCATAATTTCTTTAAATTTAACAGTGTTTGGGAATCCTCATCGGAAGCACCTTGTCAGTTATAAGGAGGCATATAAATTAAGCAGACTCTTATCCTCTACATTAAGGTAGCTTGTTGTAATAAAAGGAATTCATAATAATAATAATTATTATATACTATTGCAGTTAGAGTTATTACACAATATTTTGTACAAAAATATACAAAATTTCTATATATAATAATTGGAGGTAAATCACGAAGCTTTTGCCTGTATTTATTTATTGAATTAAGCTACATCTACACATAAAATAGGGGGATATTGGGTATTGGCTTTAATTTAGAAGATAAATAGATATATGTTGTATATTGTAATATTATGTAGCTATAATTTGCGGACCTAACCATGAAAGTAATGCCTAGTATTACATATTTATAAATATAGGGAAGTCCAACGTTATTCTGAAATAAGGCTGAATCTCTGATCCATTTAAATCACAGTATAAAATTACGGATCACAATTACACCGACAATATCCGAAAGATATAACACAGGCAAAGCTTAACGCGTGCTTCGGCTTCCCATAATTGTTCACAGTTAACGATGCCTTACGAATCCGTTTGCCGATTCCCTTTCAGCATTGATTGTCCTTCTGTATTCCCGTTTGCTCCCACAACATTCATATTTATTCAGGACTCGTCCTACTATTTGGGCTTTCTCTTATGGCATTCTCTTTCCTATACAAGCTTTGTTATTGTTGTACTCCTCTTGTCAGGCAATTTAATTCCTAACAGCTGATGTCTTCCTCTTTAAGCTTTGTTTTACTTGCGGGAAACCAATCCAAGTTACTTGTTTTGAATTTTATACTGGCCGCTGTTGTATAAAAACACCGCAATGTTTCTTTGAATTTCATACCTTTATTTATTTGCTTAATTCCTCTGTAATGTTAAATGTCTGAAAATAATAAATTTTGCCTCTTAGAACTTTATACTAAAGGATCCTTAAACCTTCTTTGTTTCCAAATGTTAGTTGTAGAGGAATAAAAAAGGAAAATCATTATGTTGCTGTCTTATTATATTTCGAATATCTTTGGTTAACGTGATCTGTTAGAACTGAATTGAATTTTACCTATTTTAATATCTCTGGTGCACTTTAACCCTATATTTTACAGATCCACAATTTTGACCAACATAACTAATTCTAACCTAGACAGATACAATCACAGCTATAGTCAATATAGCACCTATACCTATGTATATACCTGTACCTATATATTATCTATATCGTACCTATATATTAGGTTTATAATTTTGGATATTAGTCTCGTCTGAATGTTTGGCAAATCTTATATCCGGCTTTATAATATAATTTCTCTTGAGTATTTTGCTTCAATGATAAAAATTCCATATCGTGAAAAAAAAAGTTTAGCACTACTACTGAAGTCGGAACATTCTCAATTCTGCCATGTTCCGTTCGAAAAAAAATAACTGCAACTAAAATTGAGGGTGATTTCTAGATTAAAAATTATATACGCGTTCCATACGCAATAGTACATCAGTGAAACAAAAATTAGTAACCTACGTTACTTGGAAATGGAGAAAGAACTGATGTTTTCTTTCTCCATTTTCTGATGTTTTGTGGAGGAGGCCCGTTCGAAAATGGATATTTTAGTAAAAAGAAATTCTGATGCGTTGAACATTTCTGAACAAGTTGGTTGTTATCTAATGAGGGATGTTGTAGTTCCTCTATAATGTATCATTAATAAAGGATTTCCGAAGCTGAAATAATGACTGCGTGTTTTTTGAGGCTGCGCATGCACTGTCAGCTTGAAATTTATCATTTCTACTAACAAACGATGTATAAATCATAGAAAATTATGATTTTTTAATAAGAGCAGCGTTGCCTAGAAATACCATTTGTATATGCATGCGGAGCGTGTAAAACTCATAAATAAAGTATTGGAAATTCGAAGGCGCAAAAAAGAGCAAAGTGGTACGGGAAGGACCGGGTTAGACAGTTCCCGGACTGTGATGGCTGCGAAACATGACAGGAAGTAATAAATATGGCGAAATTCCGGAACTAATTAGTAAATCATCGCAATCGGTGTAATTACCAGCAATCAGCTATTGATTGTCGTGGCTCGAACATTAGCAGCCACATAATTTAACTTTGGCCTATTTTAATTAGCCTGAACTTTTTATTAATACGTTTATTGGGAATTAAAGGTTGCTACAGTGTCACGCCCTAAGGTAAACTGAATATAAAATTAATAAGAGTTTCTGTTATATTTTTTTATCTTGGTTTATAGACAAGTAGATACTATTTTCGCGCGATAGGTTATGCGGTTATGTTTGAATAGTTAGATGTTAATGAGACAGAGAGTACTTACCCATCAATCTCCGATGGCTTAAAGTCGCCCTTCCCTGAAAAAAGTAAACTTTAGAAAATATGCATGGACACCTATAGTCAATTTGGATATGAAAGAGGGTTAGGTAAGTATAAACAAAAACTTTGATATACTAATTTATAACCATTTTAAAGATTCTTTAAATATAGTAACATGCTTCTGGTTATAGGGTTTTATATGATTTTATCGCGCTCTTTAATTTCCAAACAGACTACAGCCGTCGAGAGTATGTTCAACTTAGAAAAAATTTTAACCAAATTTTATTTTCAAGATCGATTGTTCTGGGACTAACATTAGATATCTGAAGAATTCCCACTACCCAGGGGTGTGATCCCCCCCATTTTCACCCCCAATAGTGACACGGCGCTGTTTTTTCCCAATATCTCTCAAACGCGCCATTCTACGACAAATTTATAAGTGTGAGAAAATATTCCTTATAAAATACTCAATAAAAAATGTCAAACAAATGTGTTCTAAACGAATTTCTATTAGCTTTCGAGTTTTTAACGCGTAAAGTAAAAGGGTAGTTAAAAACACTCATGGCTAAAAACTGGGTAGTAGAAAGCACCCTTATTATTTTAATATAATGATTTTATTTCTCTTAGTTGTTTTTTTTTATATAAATAATAACGATCTGCATACCAACTTACACTCGTCTTCACACCAAGTGGTCGGCCCTGTAGGCATATGCAACTAATTTTTTCAGTATTTATTATTGAATATCGATTTGGCCGGTATTTTCTGAATTAAAACAGCCTTGTCCGTGATAGTTAACACGATAGTCCGTGATACTGAACACATAACTGAGCATCTTAAACCAATTTTGACACATCCGTATCGTTTCCCACAACCCATTTTAAATTGCTACCAACACGTTGCTTGTTTTCTCGCATCCTAATTCCTTAGGATGCAAACTTGCCACATGTAAATTTGGTAGATACCTCGAAAAAATTCTGCTGCAAAGCCGCAAACGTTGTAGGACAGGTGACAGGTCGCAAAAGCCTCAATACGGAAATAATTAGTGGAAATCTGGAAATTGCTTGCATCGCTTTATTTGGACCCAGATATTACTCTCCCAAGTTTTCCCCCTCGAGCGAAATCGGCGTTTGCCCTTCTGGACCAACTTTTCGTTTCTTTGCAAATATCTCCCAAACCATCGACTTTAGCAACAAAATACCTACTATAAAAAAATAATCTTGAATAAATTTGCTACAAAAAAGTGTTTTTTTGCTACCGTTTGTCTCTAATGTGAACCGTTACGATGCTACGACCATTCAAAGTGAAGTCCTTTTTTATTCTTGCAGAAAAGTTATGGAAATCATATGCCATATCAAAGTTTCTATTGTCTGTAACAGATATATATGAGAATGAAAAAATGCCGCATCGTCAAAGGATGTCAATTTGCACTAGCTCCGTATCCTGTTGCGATGATTTGGTGAAGCGGGAATGCGTAAGACGCAAAAGTGTGTGTTCTATAAATTATTCCATCTTGTTACCGATGAACCCACATTCAAGGACCTACATCATGTTCTTTGGCACCTTTGGCCAAATATGTGAATTACGTCAAAAGATGCTTCAAAAACAGTGTCTTCATTTTAGATGGGTATCCTGACGACCCAACAGCTCGCAGTACCAAGTCGAACGCTGAACGTCTTCGACGATCGCACAACCATAATGCTGCTAATGTTTTTTTTATGAGTCCATGGCGGCACCTATGCCACAAGCAAAATTTTTGTCTAATGACACAAACAAACGAAGATTTATCGACTTGTTGAGCGTCAAATTCGAAAGCGAAGGAATCGAAACCAGACAAGCTCCAGAAGATGCCGATGTGCTCATCGTTACCACCGCGCTCGAATGATCTCGGCCCAACAATTCGGTCATTATAGTGGCTGAAGATATAGATATCCTGGTCATCTTGCCAGCTCGTGTGCCACCCTCCACGAAAATGTATATTATAAAACCCGGCAAAGGTTCAAGCAAACAACAACTATTTTGAAGAACAAGTTTCAATCTCCCGCCATGTGTGCAAGAAAAAAACATCCTCTTTTTGCATGCGTTTAGTGGGTGCGATACAACGTCTTCATAAAAAACGTGGCATTTTCTATACCGCTAGGTGGTGAAGAAAAGAGTTGGTACTTTGCCACAGCTGTTGAAAAGCTGTACATTAAAAAGCTGTTATACTTGTAACAAGTCAACAGCTTGTGGACCTGGAATGCTGACAAATATTTATAACATGTAGAAACTTTTGATATGGCATATGATTTCCATAACCTTTTCGCAGGAATCACAACGGACTCCACTTTGAATGGTCGTAGCATCGTAACGGTTCACATTGGAGACAAACGGTACAGAACTTTTTTGTAGCAAATTTTCAGATTCCAGATTATTTTTTATAACAGGTATTTTGTTGCTAAAGCTGATGGTTTGGAAGATATTTGCAAAAAAAACGAAAAATGGTACCTTCTTAGGACCAGAAGGGCCAACGCCGACTTCGCTGGAGGGGGAAAACTTGGGAGAGTAATATCTGGGTCCAAATAAAGCGATTAAAGCAATTTCTAGCCACTAATTATTTCCTTATTGAACTACCTGTCGGCTGGCTTATTGGTGGGAGTCTTGATAAAAAGACTGCTTGATTTGAATGACCTACCAAATTATTAAATGAAACAAATTTTTGATAGTTCATATCCCAGACATGTTAGATTAAATTTCACCAAAACCCTAAAGAAAATAATGTAAATCTGAAAATTGGTAGAAAGATTATATTTAGTACTAAACAATACACCAAAAGTCAATGATGAAAAAAGGCATTGACGGGTATTAGCCTAGGAAGCCCGCTAGTCACTATCTGTTGATGCGCCGATTTTTGGACGAACCATCAAAGAAAAATGATGCACGCATCGGCCAATCGACGAATCGAACGTTTTTGATGATTCGTCGATGCGACACAAATGCCCACCAATATTTCTTGTTTTACTTCAGTAGTTTAAGTCGAAATATAACATGGAGTGGACGGATGAAATCATGGATTTTATCAAAACCCAACACCTCCTATTTTTCTTCTTCTCTTTGGTAGCAATTACTACAAAGCATGCATTTGCAGCAGCAAGAAGAAGCATTTCTTCTTCATAATACATTTTGCTCGACTGAAATCTACGACTAGTCTACGCACTGCCACTGCATCAACGAATCGCATCGTCCGCATCACGCACTATGAGTAGGGGACTGATGCTTTAACTCGTCTGAGTCACGAATGTAGCGCGTATCACGCACTGCATCAACGAATCGCACGGTCGCACCGCATCAACGCATAGTGAGTAGCGGGCGCGGAAGTTTCGTTAGGATTTTGCGGGAGTTTCGTTAGTATCTTTACGTTATAGGTTACAATAAGCTTTTTGGGGCTAAGAAGCGCTGGATTTACATATTACCTAATATCTATGTTAGTTCTTTTTTAATTATGCTGCATTTTGTTTGGTTTAATGCTTTATGTTCATGCTTTGTTAGTTGTTTAATTTTAGGTTTCTTATGTATTGTGTGATTGTTTTATTTATTTATGCTTATTCTCTTTTTTGATCTTGTTATTTTGTATTTTTAATTGTTCTTGTGTGCATGCTTTGTTTTTCAAAAAATATAAATGTTAGTTGTGGCGGGACGCTAGGGTGTATATACGTAGCTGTGGGATGGGTATTATGGGGGTTGTCGGAATATGGGGATCATGGAAGTTTGGATCGTGGGATTGGTGTGGTGTGTGAGCCTGTTTATAAATTCAGGTATTATTCTGTCCTCTATAGAAGCGTGTCCGTGATGGTGTATAGTGTTTCAATTTTAGTGCCACCCTTAAACATTTATTTTGTTGTACTTGTACGCGTTTCTACCATATTGGTGAAGCATATACTAATATTGGTCTGATGTATGATTTCTATAAAAGAGTTGCTGTTTTATGTCTGCCATTTATCATTTATCAGTATTTAATCTGTATTTAGCTCTATTTAGAGATTGCTTTATCTATGTGTTTTGTATTTACGTCTTATTCTGTACAACAACTTATACGTAGTGAACAATCGACTCGCAAAGTCCAGACATCAGAAAAGTGTACAAAATTGATTTTCATATGCCATATTTTGTTCTTTTTATTAAAGGTATCCTAACTTCGCTAGTCAATTGTTTATTATATATCTGTAATAACTTGTAAACACCGAGGTCTATTCGAATTTCAAGAAAAGCGATATGAATGTACCAAATGTACCAAACAAAGGTGTAACAAACAAATATTAGTTTGCGTCGTGGCGCTAAGATTTTAATTTGCATTTCCAATAGGCATAATCAACATTTTTCTTAAGGGATCTACTGCAGTTGATTAAAGATCGATCGTAACATTAATAATAATGGATTTGACTGAGAAAAGCGGTTAAAAATATTTTTTGAACTATGTTATTAGTAGCACATTTTTGTAATATATGAATTAAAACACACCGTACCTCTTGGCGTGGTGAATAAAATATATGGTGACAATTTTAAATTTATGAAAAATGACAAATTATTTTGTAAAACTTCAGGGGAAAGAATTGTTTATTTTTTGCATCAGACGGGGCAAAGTTAGTAGGTAATTTTGACTTAGTGAATTTTTTTTTAAAACATTTTCTATTTTTTTACTAAAAGTCAATAACTACACTTCAATAACTATACAATTAAACGTGTAAACATTTAATTCTAAAGCTACTTGCTACTTGCTACAAAGTAAGGCTCATTACGACAAGTGTGGAGCTCAGAATTCGAAATTTACTGAATTTACTCTATTCAATAGGGCGGCTTATACTAAAGAATGCTCTTAAGCAAAGTAGGTGAGCACTTCAAATATATACTGAAATATAGCGATCACAAAACACGCAAACTTCTAGTAAATTGCACAACGCAAAAGCTACCCCAACATGCGGGTCTATACTGTATCCAACGAGAGAATGGACTTGCACTCGAGCGAAAATTCATCTGTTTTGGTCTCCGCCCCCTTAGAACATTAGTTCAACGCCCTCAACGTCTTAATTGGCTCAGCAGGTAGCCACGGCCGGCGCCTGGGTCCGATACCTACCTGGTACCTAATTATATAAAGTACCTACTACTGCCTACCTGACGGTCTACTACTGAATGACGGTCCTGCGTAGCTCGTTACAGAGCCCCCTCCTCTTTAGTCGCCGATGCGCAAAGCAAGTCCATTCTCTCGTTGGATAGAGTATAGTAGTGAATATACCATCTTTCAGAGGGGATGTAAAGCATGCGGTTCCTTTATTTACAACAACATCGTATATAAAAGTTAGAGAAAATATGTCAATTGCAGGTGGCTACCTGCAATTAACTTAACAAAATTATTAGTCACCGTTTTTAAAATATGCCACCATTAAAATATATAAAAATAATAAATATATGGCGGACCTTAATTAAGTACCCTACAATTTTAACTGCGTGCTCCAAAGTGAAACATGATCCTGGGATTTGGAATGTCATTACTCGCTCAAACTAAATGTGATACAAATAGCGATTGCATAGAGGACACAGTGTAATTGGATTCGGCGGGCTAATGTTCCTTTTTCCCAATTACGTTGTGTTATTTATGCATGTTGATAAAGATGGCTGCGTCTCTCGTGTTTCATTTGTTAAAATTTGTGAGCTAGAGCGTTACATAAACGCCTTGTACTATACATGCATAATTATTAATCTCTTCAATGTAAATTTTACACGGTAAACAGTTTTATTTTTGCAAAATATATTAACCCATGATATACGCTCTTCATTGCATATTGCCATTATATGCCATTATAATATATAGTTTTAGGCAAAACAATGGGAACATGTTTCGTTCATTAAAAGTGTCAAATTGATTAATATGTTTCCATTATGTGAGGATGAGATTGTTTTATTTCATTCATAACTTTGCGAATTTTTCACAACTGACAAAGCAATTGATTTGTATTTTGCATGTGCAGGTACAAAACCATTGGGAAATGGGCGGTTTCACCCATAGTCAAATATAACAATTAATCTAAAAGTAATACCTATATCATTTAACAAAACTATATACAGTGCGTCAGAAAATTAAGGGATAAATTCAATATTTCCCAAGACTGATGCTTCTATCTAAAATCCTCGGACACGTCGATTTTTATTTTTAATTCCGCTTATTTTGATTATTCCGCGGGAAAAAAAATAAGAAATATGAAAATAGTTCGATTGTCCTGTTTTTCAGTGATCAATATTTATGAATATCAATAGAAACTTTCAATTTTAGCCATTTACGCACGTTCTGGCCAAACAAAATATTCTTATTGTGGGAATATTCTACTTACATTATCACTAGAATAATTTTAAATTTTATTGACTCAAATATTTTTGATTTGAGATTTGAAGTTTGATAAGTATAAATTTTTTAAAACTTAACCAAAAACCGATTCAGTGAATCATCAGTCCCTGAAATCAATAACAAAATTAACGAAAATGGTATGATTGTCATTAACATAAAATAATCTATAAAATACCTAGCTCTTGAGAGTTCGATATATTAGAAAGTAATTATTCTGATCTTTTCTCAAACTTGTTGCCATTTATATTAGCCCTTTGAGGTAATATTTTGCATATTTTGTTTTTATTGTTTTGTTCGCATATTTTGTTATAATATTCTATTCCACAGACATTGGACTATCTTGGGGATTATACTACTACAACTATAGAAAAGAAGTAATAGAAGAATATGTAAACCTTACAAAACTTTGTGTGAAACAAAATTGCTTCAGTTTCAATGACAAGTTCTGAACAATATGAACAATATGAGGGAACAGCAATGGGTAACTGTTTATCGCCTTTCATTGCTGGTGCCTTCATGAGTCAATTTGAAACTGAAGCAAAAGAAGAATTCTAGTATTTTCTTAAGATTTGGCTGAGATATGTGAATGACATTTTTGCCGTGTTTGACACTAATATCGCGGATGTAGAAAATTTAAGGACACACTTCGTAACTCTACGACCTTTGCAAACTGATATAGAGACTCCAAAATATGTATCAATTAACACCAGGTTTAAAGAGCATATGACTCATCTAAAATATGGAACAACAGATAAGTCTAGTGTTGCACAACATGGTTTTGACAACGATCATAGAATAGATATTAGTAATTTAAGATTAGTTAGAAATGTGACCAATAATAGACAGTTGGATGCATTTGAGAGCATAGAAATTATGAAATGTAAAAATAGTATGAATAGCGACAAGGGACCTATACCGTATAGCTCGCTTTAGGCGTTGCTTAGTAACCGATCATTGAAGCGTGATTAGTCACGCGTAAATTTCACGGTGATATCATTAGTGACATCACCATGGAAATAGTATAAATAGCGTAGATTTTTTTAGTTTAAAATTAGTTTTAATCATCTCTAGATGATGCCAACTTCGTTGGCGAAACGCGCGTCGAGCGAAGCAAAAGTGTTTTGGTATTTGTGAAAACTACATCGAGTGTTATAATATTCTAGATGAGCCCTTCGGGCTCTTGTGTCTATTACCTGGCAACGAGTTTTCGAAAATTTGCCAAATCATTTTCAATACTCTATTCACTTATGGTATTACAACTGAAAATATGATTACTGCAACAGTAAATGAGACTAAATATAATATGATAAATAGTTTTGTTGAATAAAATTTTGACTTTTGCAATTTTACACTGTATTACAAAGAAAGAAACTAGGATATAATTAATTATACGTATTTTCCAAAAAACTTAAAATAAGGATGTAAAATAAATTCCGCAAAACTTTGTCATAAATGAAACTAGAAGTAAATCACGTTTAGTTTAGGGAAAAATTATAGTAAAAGCAAAATATTCAGCTGAGGGACCAATTATCGAACATCTATCATTGAAATATATAAATACACACACACACACACACACACACACACACACACACACACACACACACACACATATATATATATATATATATATATATATATATATATATATATATATATATATATATATATATATATATATATATATATATATATATATATATATAAAGGTCGGTGTAGCCCAGTTTCCTCAAGTTATAGAGAAAGGGAACCAGCGAGGAATAAACTTGGAACAAAAAACTCATAAAACCCAGGCATAAAGAACTATTCAGGAAATAAGCACCGATTTAGATGGCCTATCAGCGTAAGATACAATTTCTTATCATGCTCTTTTTCCGTTATAAAAGTAAAGAAAAAATATGTGGGTATATAAAAGTGCGGTTTAGTGACTCAGATGATAAGATATGAGTTGGGAAGTGTTAATTTAGTCGTTTAGGGTAACTTACGGGCAAAACAGCACTTCTCTGCACGTACTGCGTACACGCAAATGCAGATTATCAGCAAGAAGCCGACGAGGAGAGCTCCAGCTACGCTCACTAATGTACTCATCTGCAGAGGTTCTGAAAACAAATAATACATTATTAAATATAATAGATATCTGATATTTCCTCAATGAAGGTGAAAAAAGAACTTGTACAACTTCTAAGTGGTTCGTTTCCGTGTCTATGTCCAGATATAGCACTGGTAAATGTATCCTCCTTATTATTCGTCTATTTGCTTATTTCTCTATGTAATGAAATGCTACAAACCCAAGATTACTTTTCACAAAACAAATATGAATAGCAAAGAACTTCAAAGCTAATATATATATATATATATATATATATATATATATATATATATATATATATATATATATATATATATATATATATATATATATATATATATATATATATATATATATATATATATATATATATATATATATATGTATATATATATATATATATATATATATATATATATATATATATATATATATATATATATATATATATATATATTTTGTGAAAAGTAATCTTGGGTTTGTAGCATTTCATTACATAGAAATATTTTTATAATATAATAGAAATTTTTATAATAGAAATTATTTTTTTAATATTTATGCATTTTAAAGTTTAACATCTTCTGGATAACTGTATGCCTAATGCTTTTATATATAATATGTTCAAATAGAACAAATATAAATAGTAGACTAGGTTTGTGTAATCTAAGAATGAGTTCCGTCAAAAACTAATGTCATAAAACGTCACTGCAAGTGTTGGTGTATTGGTAATTTAAATTCAAGTATGAATGATCAATGAAATAAATCGTATACTGCTCTGAAGATCCTCAAGAAAGGTGAAAGAACTTGTACAACTTCTAAGTGGTTCGTTTTCATATGCATAGTGATTCATTTCCGTATGTGTGTCCAGATATAGTACTGGTAAGTGTGTTTTCTTTCTTATTCGTCTAGTTGATTATTTCTATGTAATGAAATGCTACAAACCCAAGATTACTTTTCACAAAATAAATATGAATAGCAAAGAATTTCAAAGCTAATATATATATATATATATATATATATATATATATATATATATATATATATATATATATATATATATATATATATATATATATATATATATATATATATATATATGTATATTAGCTTTATATTGCACACTATAATATTTGGTCTCATAGACGGAGGACGTTTACGTATGCATATGTATCTGCCCATAAATTATGCATGCAGATAGTCTGCTGTCGGTAATTCACTCCCAGTGTTTCCATTAGTAGTGAGGCTGAGCCAAAGAGAATCGCCAGAGCGCGACTTTTGCTCTTAGTAATGATTTCATAATGGCTGTCAAATACAAATTAGATTTTCGTTAAGGTCGTATAGATATTAAATAACGTTAGGCATGTTATTGGTTATATAAAGCTAACTGGACCCCTTTTAGTAAAGGCAGGAAAATATTATACCCAAAAATCAAGGTATATCCATTTATTATTATATAAATTTATTATTATATATATGTACCTACCCACTTATTATATTTACATATTAAATCTCTAACTGTATATTTCCATAATTTCTATTAGTCCAGTCAATAAAAGAGGCATAGATTGCGTGAGCAGGAGCTAAGCAATTCCCTCAGAAACTTGTTCATGATGATTAGGGAGTGAAGATACTAAAAGTCCTGGCGCCTAGGAGGTGAGACATGGATTTTTCGCTTATATATCGAAAACAGTGCGTCGCGTCGATGGGAAAAATTTATACATCATACACCACACAGTCACTAAAAAGTACTTTAGTACGTCAATTGGGCGTCATTCATAAATATTAATAAAAAATGTTGAGCTTGAAGTTTAATATGGTTTTCATCTAAATCCCCTTGTATTTTATATTTTATAAAACTATTTTATAAAAATGATCTCGTAAGTCGCTCATCAATTCATTAAATTGAATGAAAATTTGGGTCACATTTTTCAGGGGAATTTTTCCTAAATCCCTAGTGTTGCTGGCCGACATGGGCACCTAAAATAGCAACCTATACTTCGCCCAAGTTTTCATACACTGTCATATCTGCATTTGCGATGATATATAGTTTTAAGGCTGCTCTTTGTTTTTTGGAGGCAAGCCGTACATGCCGTAGATATAAACGCTATTAGCTATTAGTTATAAACATTTAGCTTATATGTAATTCACTATTTTTAGTAAAGTTCACGTAATGCGAAATTGAAGCAAAGGCCTTGAGACCATTAACGTGGTTCATGCGCGTCAGAGTAACATATGAATCCCTACTCTTTTAATTTATGAAGATCGGAAGTTCCCTTGCAGTCTGGGGTTAGACTATAATCCCTTTCTAACCCTGCAATCCCATGCCTACAGCTATTGAGACTTTAAATTGTTCGTTTGATAAAATGGCAAGTGTTATAACATCAGAGGAAAACACACCTTTTTATGCTAGAGGATATTTCCAATTTTCCATATGACCGGAAAGGGTTCAGCGGGCTAGTAACCGCTTTTCTTTTTTGTCACAGGATACACGAAATACTTCTGTCTTCTCTTCGAAGATACTTCTCGAAATGTCACGTTGTATGAAATCGGAGACTATGAACTGTCATTTTCCAGTCTATTTTTTGTTCACTGGAATCACAGAATCGAAAAATGGATCGTTTTAGGTCGCGAACGAGAAGTCCAGGAATTAAAATAACTAAGTAGAATTAAAACAAAAAGAAGTAAATAAAAAGATGAAGAAACTTATTTACTTAGACATTTTATCACCGGTAGTAAAAGAGATTACTATGAGAGAAGCCTCATCATGATAGGCTGACCGCCAGATTGAGATTTTTAGCCACAGGCCAGGTTCATACGAATGTTTTCAGGCTCACCAAATATGACCGGTTCTTATTATTTGCTATTAAAACTAAAAAAACTGAAAACAAATTTGTTCGGTACACACGCGTTATTCTGTTTGATTAAACTTTGAAACGGAAACTCTAGTTTGTCTAATAGTTATAGCAAACCTTCTGTGAACATAATTGTAATAAATTGTGTACAGCACATGTGACTAAGGCATTAGTTCCCAAGGATTAAATTTATCGAGGACGACGTAAATTGGAAAATTTACATCAAAGCTAGCGTCGAGGCAAGTTGATTTCAGAACTCTGCACTTAAAGCTGCTATATTTCTAGTATAAAACACCACAAGTAGAGAGGTACATCATCCTCCGGGCTGAATAATTTATCTTTACGTTCATTAGATTGCAGTTAAATGGGACGGTTTCTAATAAAAACAGATAATTGTGTTTATTACTTGAACTATTATTTAGAATAATCTATTGAAATAGCATCAAATATTAGTAAATAAAAAATATTGACATTATATTATACTATATTTTGTTTGGATATGAAAGAGTAATAAAACCCTATAATCAGAAGCAACCATGGGTTATCAACTAAGTTTTTAATATTAATAGAAATTAGTTGATAGTGATTTTGTACATGGCGGTTAATTCTTAATCAAATCTAAAAATGCAGGGACTATACCACGAATATATGAATCCAGATGTGGCCGAAGAGCATTTTTATCAAATGTTGGATCTTATTCCTCCGGGATCTCCAGACAGCTTGACTCAATCTCTACGACTGTCTGGCGGAAAGGCGATATAATTGAATGGTTATCAGGAAAGTTGCTTTCTAAACAACTAGGCCGAAAAAAGAACTTTGGACCATTGTCAATATATGAAGTGGCAAAGAATCATCAAATAACTGTATTACAGCTACCACGTTATCATGGAGTAGGTGGAAGGTAAGGTAGCCCATAATAATACTACCGTCGTTTGGGGTGAGATTGATAACCAAGTTGCATTTTCATAAAGTTAAATCTAGCGTGCTGGATGCTTCTGGACGAAATACTCTAAAACTCAGTCATTGCGGATAAGACGCGGTGTGAGTTTATACTTACATTTATTGAATAGAGACAGATTGATCAAAAATCTTCAACGCTTTTAGGGCGAATTGCACGTCGCTGATAGTGTTATTGTTCTTCAGTAAACAAATCATGCCAAGACAATACAAAAGGAAATTGAGTTCACGACGTTATACAGATTATGACCCAGCAACGTTGAAGGCAGCTATAGAAAATAACTGAAGATGGGTGGTTATTACGCCGTATTTCTTCCGAGTTCGAAATTCCATTTGGTACAAATTGGGAGTAGCTATTTAAAAAAAAATAATTACTTTGCCAGCTCAGCGTTACGCCACTGAACAGATTATCTAGCTCTTTCAGACGATAGCGAATTAAAAATTAAAATCGAATTATCTGAACATTTTTGCAAACGTACACTTTCTCAGGAGATATTTCATGTGTTCCAGACTTATTGTCCATACGGTATATAACGAAATACAGAACATAAATCAGTGATCAAATTCAGTAAATACATCAAATTAAAATTATTTAAATTCAGTAACCTGGAAATATCGCACAGCACACAGGCCCCTGACCCCTGACCAACGAATAGACTATAATGGAACGCCAACTAGCTACGCGCCTGATTGGTCAAAACGTAATATAATTATAATTAATCAATTAATCGCCACAAAAATCTACTTCAAGCATAATTACAATAGACAAGTCACAATAATAATTATAGAGTATCGAGTACTAATAAACTATTTCTAGATTAAAAGATTAATAAGAAAGCATCAGTGTAAAAATGGGTTACGAGAGCTCTAGCTACAAACCAGAATCAAAATGTCGAGGCAACGCCCCACGCATAACTTGAAGTTACAGAACAGAAAGTGAATCTGATTATATAATAGTGTTTAGAATTCGAAATTATATAAAGTGAAAATTAAATTTCATGCAGCAATCTGATTGGTCAGATCATAACATCATAACAAGAAAGAAGTAAGGTAACCAGGAAGTCCAGATGTTTTTAATACGGGATATCCGTAGTAACAATCAACAACTAAAAAAGAGTCTAGCTAAGGCGTTCGTTGAAGCAAGAGCCACGCTCCTAAGTTTAATAAAATTTGTTATATATTAATAGAAAATTTAGAGTAATAATATTAAGTTTGTGCTGAATAAGCAAGAACACGTAATTGGTATACAAGCAGAAATAACAAAATTAAGTGTTTTCGTCTTATTAGTTAGACTCTAACAAGTTAGAAGTGGAAGGCTTGGTAGCGTCCCAGCCGCAGCAGATATTTGCGAGTAATATCAAAAGAAAAGGAAATAATTTTCATAGTACAGAATTAAGGTGATAGAAGATTATAAATACAGAAGCAGTAAGTTAAAGGTTTGAGGGTGAATAAATCCCAAAGCAGAGTTCCAGCAGAGATATTAGCATTGCAGAGGTAGTACGGCGCAATCCGCTAGATGACACCACCAGCAGAGCTCAGCAGCATTTGTTAGTTCGTGTATTTACCAGTGATATCAAGAAAAGTGATAAGTTTTTGTGCGTGGTAATAAAAAGGGTTAACATAATTTTCAAAGGTAATAACAATTTCAAACTTTGCTAATTTTAAGAAACATTGTGACAGAGAACTTGTTCCCATGTAATAGCTATAAGTTACATAGGCTTGTCGTAGCGTAGAAATAAGGTTTCAAGATTTTGTTTATTTTATTATCCATATATGACAAAAAAACGTACTCATATCCAATTAACTTCTTATTTCTTGTTATTTAAAAATTTCAGGAAACAATTTACGACTACTAAATTTGAGCTTCACTGAAATTCAATAAATTTAATAAAATATTACAATACCACAAAATTCACTATTTTGAAAAAGTAATTTCATTTTAAAAATAATCCTGCAAATACATTTATCATAGACCTAATTGGAAGCCCTCTAGGACTAAAGATTGCTCATGTCTTAAGTGATCCTTCTAGTAACATACAAATTGGTGTTCATAGAACTGGCACCCATAAAACGAAGAAGGATTCGATAGGGAAGAAATAGTGTAAGTATCCTGTAAGCAGATGAAATATTTCTTCATCATACTATTACTTTTACAATAATTCATTTTATACAAATTTAACTAATTCAACGTAAAGAGCATTCATATATTTCAAAATATCACAATTACCATCCCAAGTGGGACATTTTAAGAGCTTTCACAGATTCAAACATTGTCAATATATATATATATATATATATATATATATATATATATATATATATATATATATATATATATATATATATATATATATATATATATATATATATATATATATATATATATATATATATATATATATATATATATATATATCCATATCCTTCAATTTCAAACGCTATCTACGTTGAACATTTTTATTACTATATTAACATTTTAATTACCAGACTGGCGAAAGTTTACTTTGCACTAGTCACGGAATTATTAAATAAAGTTTTCCGTAATCCGCCGAGTTGCTTACGCGCTAGTTATTAATTCACCACGTAAAAGGAAGGTAAAAAAGCTTTAAATTTTGTTTTTAATATTCTTATCGTAACTTATTGGAACATATTTCTTATATAATTAAATAGTATGTAGCAATATTCAGCACGAATATTATATCTCTATGAAAGTTTTTTTAATAAACATTTTTATTAATGCAGCAATAGTAAATATTTAGAAAAGAAAACCAACTACTAAGTAGAAGAATATATTTAAGATATTTATGTAAATAGTAAATATAAGTATAGCAACACATTCGCTGATATGCACAGATTCGATATGATAATATGCTGCAACCCAATAAACACAATTTAACTTTCGTCTTCCCGGGTGGGGTACAAGTGTACCCCAGAAACCTCTTTTTTTGCATATTTTCCAAAAAAGCGAATATTTTTTTTACTAAATTTATTTTGTGTCAATAAGTGGTTTGCAAATAAATACTGCCCGTCAAAGAAAGATTTTTGTTTTAATTTTTTACAAATTAAAATGTTTTGAATTGCGCGGGCATCCAACCCCACTGTGTAGGTGGAAATTTTATCACTGAAATTGAAGAATTATTGCTGTTTTTGATGTATTTTAAAGTTTGACATGTATTTTAAAGCTGCATTTCATTTTTACCATTATATATATATATTTAACAATTGGCTAATTTTTATTAACAAATGATAAAAAAAATACGGATCTCAAGTCACCACTGGATTACCTTTGGCAATCAAAATTCTTCAATTTTATCTAAGATTCCTCGAAAACGTTTCAGATAGAAGATACCGTTTGAATTCTCATTCTACTTAACTCTACCTAAATTAATATTCATAATGTACGAATAGGTACCTAGGTATGGTATGTTTATGTCAAAACCCAAATTGAATATGTATTTACCTGTATACTTTCGCTATTTCGATAATATGTTTATGTAGATATAGTCCTATTTCTTGTTAATATTAGTTGTGGGAAGATCATCGTGTACTTTAACGTCGACATAATAGTAAGTAGATGTCTATGATAATCATTCTAAAAAAGATACCTACGTGTTTCCGGGCATAATACCACATTTTGGGATTTAGTTCTAAATTACGGTCCGTATGCATTTATATGCGGTCTTGCATGTAAGTTAACTTCAAGCAAATTTTAGGTAATATTTTAATGCAGTTTTCAACCTTGAATTTTTACATTAAACTTAGATATTAGTATATTGTGTTTTATTTCTCTTTCACCAAAAATTACAGAACGTGTCGAGAGTCGCTGTTGAATGTAATCTGGAGGGTAATACTGTGTTAAATATGAAATGGTTCATAAAGTATGGAGAGTCTTGAAGAGGTTTCTATCTGAGGAAAAGAACAACAAACATCAACATCATCGAACGTCAACTGATGAAGACAACAAAAATTTCCAGATTATAGTATCTAAGTAATAAATTATTTGTAAATATTTTAAGTCAGCAAAACTAAATACTAGTTAAACAAATAGGTAATTATTGGTGTTGTAAAGTTGAAAAAAACCCTCCCCCATTTTTCTACACCAAAATATCATATTTAATGAACGGTATTTAAACTAAATATATTTTAGTGACGTACTAAAATAGTTTCAATAAAATAAAAGACCTTCAGTACGTAATATTTCAGTAAAGATTAAAAACAATGAGATAAAAATGCAAATAAAATAAAGGAACATTTATGCAGTTATATATACTAGGTAACTAGATAATTTAATGCCCTAGGGGTCCAAGGAAACGTGAAATCTCACATTTCAGTCAGTATTTCATTTTCAAGGCGACCTCAAACCATTTGGTAATCAGTATAATGGAATTTTACATTTACATTTTCCAGAATCAACACTCTTAGAAAGGAAACTTAAAGAAATCCGTACAGAAATCCGGGCAAGGATTGAATTTTTCCATATTTAATAATTCATAAAACAGTATATCTTAATTTTAATTTGTAAAAAACTGCGCAGCCTCATTCATAATTCATACCACTTCACTACCATAAAACGGATGGGAGGGTTGGGTAGCAGATTTCTAATATAATCAATAGCTGTTTATTAATGTGTTTTATGGTCACGTTTAAATGTTCTCAATGAGCACATAATATCGTATGAGTATTGTGCTGAACATACATGTTTGCATGTTACAAAAAAACTGTTTAAAAACTATTTCTTTGATTTACAACTCATTCATTTGGATTGGGCTGGTGGTAATTATTTTTGTTTCGAATCAAAATCAGTTAGTAAACCTTTTATTTAATTTACACAAATGTTATCATTTTAACCGATAAAATATGTACATTGTACAATATAATATATATGTACAATTGCTATAAATAAAATAATTAGAAATCAACAAAAATATTCATGAATGAACTTGACATTTAGAATAATGTTTTAATTATTTCTTTATAAAATTACATGTAAATATTATTAATTAATTATACAGGTATTATGAAGAAATTGTATTGAGAACTTCAAAACCAGCGCCAGTTCTTGACGAGCCCTCTAACTAAGAGTAAACTAACGTAATAAATTCTTTAAGACTTACCATTAACATATAATTGCACTGCGTGCCTATCAGTCCCCCTGTCATTTTCGACTACGAGATAATAGGCCCTTGAATCCGTAGATGTACTGTCCTTTATGTGAAGTGTTGCCAAATAGCAGTCTTCCCGTTCCTCTTGCAATACTTCATCTGCCTTGTATTTATCTGAAAATATAGAAGAAAACTCTAAATTTTACACGTTTAAAAACAATCCAGTAGGTTGTAACGGTGTGACAGCTCGTCACTTTCATAGCTTGTCAGGTCTAAATAACCTACTATCAAATAGACTTTACAAAACCGTTGCGTACTATTTTACTATTCGTAACTGGTTGTGAAAAGTAAGAACGTCAACGTAAGAACAGTTTTGAAAAGTCTCATTTAACATGTCAAAATTAGAAAAAATATTTTATAGTTCCTTTATCAGTTGACATAGAAACACATAATGTGTAGTGTTTATATATTTTACTCTACAAATATAAAAACGAATTCGATCTTTCCCAGACTTATTATGTTGAAAATAACGTAGAATTACCAAAACTTGAAATTTTATTCATTTCTGCTTAAAAAAATAAATTTTATTAAAAGTATGTTAAAACAAAGTCAAAACACCAGAACGAGAACAAATTCTAATAATCCTAGATCAATACCTTTCAAGAAAAAAATAATTTAAATCTCGGAATCAACGAAACCACAAGGAGACGAAAAGATACATATAATTGAAATGGCTTAACCAGAGATATAGACAAATTCATATGCAATTATCAAATTTGTCAAAAAATCTAAAATATGTAGTAAAATTCTTATTTCAATCTCACCATTTATTAAAAACAGAGACATCTTAAACACCTTTCGAAGGAATAAACAATGATGTATCCGAATCTCCTAAATAAAATTACGCACTAGCAGTCAGAGACGGACTCAAATTTGCACAAGCTTATATGATCTTTCCGACAAAACCGAAATGAGAAAAATAAGGTCACTATTGAAACAAATATTCCGTATAGTAATAAAGAAAACCATTAGTTAGAGCCAGAAACAAGTCAGTCCATATCGCAAAAAGTTAGTTCTAAAAAAAGAAATGTAAACAATAAAAGACTGTACCAGGCATTCCAAATATAACTGTGACAGAAAAGTTTTTTATTCTGAAAGTTGAAGTTACTGTGGAGTAAATCAAAACAGAAAATATGATTTTATTGAAAAAACAAGGCATGCCCATGTTTATTTTCTTAGTTATCCTCAAGTTTATGTATATTACAATGACTTGTAGGTCCTACCGTTTGAATGATTGATTCTTTTAATTAACGTACTATCATAAATTCTGCGTACATTAAATTCAGGATTCTCTGTTCTCTATTCCTCTATATGGAAAAGTAAAGATAATTATTTTAAATATTATTTTATTCTTACAGGGAAATGCATATAGTAACTGTAGCACCACCAATGATACACCATGAGTTGAATACTTTTATGAAGTCACGTGGTTTACGATAACTAATGAATATCCGGTATATCATGAAGTAATTATATTGCATATAAGTAGTATTTTATTAACAAATTCCATACAATATTCTTTATAGAAAACGCGACGATGTGTATTGCCTCTAACCATAATAATCCTCCCACTGCAATAATAATTGATTATGTCGTGGGCGGAAGAAATGCACATGGCGAGAGAGAAAACTCCAGGAAAATTCCGGCATATATTTCGCCGTCGGATTTATTACGACATAAAAAAGAACTTGTAGTGGTCGAGCTCCACCATATAAAGATAAGTGGCGGAGATTCCCCGTCCCAGATTGCAGATATAGAAGTTATTGAACAGTTTGGATCCTAAGAAGTGGGAAATACACGGTAATCCCACACATGCTTTTATAACTTTGTCACTAACCGGAGCCAGTCGTCATATTTATTGAGAGGCACTGCCGCACAATCGGCTATATTTTCCGATATCTCCGCAAACAGTTTGACATTCGGATAATGATTTCCAGTAAATATATTTGGTTGGCATAAATTAGGACCCATTAATCTTATATTCTCAAAGGAGTAATATTTCCAAATAATAACGCATGTTCAAATAAATATCCTGTTGAAAATTAATGTACCTAATCGATGGAAATTAATGTAAAAATTAATGGATGTAAATATTGCTTAGGTAAATATCGCAAAAAACTTACAGTTTATATAATTTCCTGTTTCTTAGACATAAAATAAAGACCTTAAATCAACAAAACCGTTAACTTAATTTTTTTAACTGGGAAGTATCTGGAAAAGAACGATCGAGACAGCCGAAAAAGGTCAAATTGTAAAGTGATTTTATCACGACATCAAAAAAAGTCAAGGAGGCAGATTAATGTTTCTTTTAATGAAGCATTTACATTGAAGGTAGAAGTGCTGTTGACAATTAATAATAGCATTAAACAATTTGAATTACGCGTGAACATAAATGTAATTCGATGGAAAAAAACCAATTATCCTACCTTTAAAGCAATGTTTCCAGTATTTGGCTCAGTAAGTATTTAATTTGTCATGTTAGTGTTTTGTTCCTTAAAATTAAATTATTACTTACATATTATAATAATAAAAACGCAATTCATTAATGTCACCTATACCCTGGTTCTGAAATAGCGTAGAGTGATTCATCACCAGCATATGGACGGCTCAGGGACATGAGGGGCGAGGGGAATGAAATTCCATAGGCGTATCATTTTGGAGGGGGCAGAATAAAAAAAAATAAAATAAAATATCCAAGTTATTAACATTGTTTTTAAGTGTACTTGTGATGGTTTTTTTTATTATCTTAAGAAAAATACTGTTATTAGATGGTTCTAAAAATGTGTGATATGTATACTCTATAAGTTTTCTTTTTCAAGTTCATTCATAAACTAATAATTTTTAGTATTATTCATATAACACTAATATAGTATTACTTGCATTAATTATAAGTAAACTAAATTAGTAATATTTAGTTTAAAAAAACTTTATAGTTCAGGTTCACTTTATAGGTCAGCACAATCCAGGCCTTTTGATTTTAGCCACTCTAAAATCTCCCTTTTCCTCCACGCTGAAGTTGGAAACTTCTCTATTCTCCAGCTATGATAAGGCGCATTGCCCATCACAACAACTGCACCAGGTTGTATACAAGGCAATATGGAAGAAAACCACTCTTCAAAGATTTCGCTTGTCATATCTTCATGGTATTCTCCTGTTCGCCGCGATTCAAACACATTTTAACCATTTTCCAGAAATCCCGATGCACTTCCGAAATGCTTAATTATCAGCCGTCGTCCTTTTCCAGGTGGTGATTTGAGTCCTGTAGAGTATCCTTCTAAAAATGCCTGTCTTCTATTACTAATATTGCAGTCCTGCCATACTTTTTAAACAGTATGCCCTTCGTTTACCCAAGTCTCGTCTAAATAATAAATTTTTCTGTCTGACAGCCGAAAATCTCGCATGTTTTCCAAATATTTTCTTCGCCATAAAACAATTTCGTTTTTCTCAATAAGAAGACTTTTCCGATTTCGTTTTATATGACGAAAATTCATCTTGTGCATAATTCTCAAAAGAACCTCGGAGATAACTTGGGTAAAGATTGATCGTCAGAAATAACAAGTGAAATTATCTTCAGTGTCGGAATTTCATTTTTTAAAAAGAAACCATGGATAATCCGGCGAATTGCGTATTTGACATCTTCGTCGGCATCAATTTTCTTTCTGCCACGAGTTTCCGTTTTCTTCTTTTTTGCAATGGGTTCGTCATCTATAATTACACACTATTCACACAGACTTTTGTCAACGAAGCGCATATATCAACTGCCTCAGTTTTAGTGATTCCAGAATACCGTTCCAATATTCCTTCGTATACATTTTTGATCATTTTCAGTTCTCCTCCAGTCAAATTCGGCGCTTACGATTGGAATTATTGGTTTTAGAACCACTACTACTTGCATTCGTCGCTTCCATCGCATAAAAACACTAAACACTCGCGTATAACACAATATTATAATTAATATATATCGCGAATCAACCGTGCATAAGACACAAATGCCACTGTCGCGCCAAAACATGCATGAAACAGCGCATGAGTCAATATATCCATGGAAATCCCGCGTCTTTGCCTCTTTGCCTTTGTCTTTGACCAATGAAATTTCATTTAATTTATAACCGCCTAAAACTCACCAATGAAAACACGTTGCATTTGCTATAGCGGCACACCTAGCGGTAGACTCGGTTACTAATGAGTTCTACCACTATTTCTACAAAGTGTACACAAATTTGCACAGTAATTTGCCGACCATTCAATTGTGATGGTGGTGTGATATTATCATTGAATCACGCCACACTATTTCGGAATCAGGGTATAGTAATCGAATATTATTAAATTCTGATAATGTCGAAATGAAACGAGATCTGTCAATAGATTTAATGCGGAATATCAGAAACTATGCCGAGTGGTTACGATTTGGTTACGTGCCAATTGCGCTCGGGTTTCCTATGATCGAAGATACTTTGCGTGCCGGCGTATCTACATGTATGAAATCTTGAACGATTTCAATGTAAATTTGCCATATGCAAACGAATTAAAATTTTCCGAATATAATTCTCTGCTAATATTCCCGCAGACTGCAACTCTTTTTCAAGAGTTCATGCAGTTCTTGCAATTTCTTGCACTTACCCGTTTCTCCACCCGCTTCCAGCTTCAGTGATCCCCATTCCCAGGCAACAAACCTAGGTCGTGGATCAGCGCAAACTACCATACTCAAGTGAGCATTTTGTCCTCGTTCGACTACAACCTCAGGAGTTGCTGATTGCCTCAACACTTGAGGAGCACCTGCAAAAACATGTTACATTTAAGTGAACTTTGAGGCATGGAACAATGTTTATCATCACTAATGTTCTTTTTATTTTAAGAAAGTTATAGAAAAATTATTTTTAATATGATTTCTAAAATAATTCCTATGTGCAAGTCTTGGTATAAATGCTACTTCTCATTTACGGTTGTTGTACTTTGAGAAGGCTGTTTATTCCGTTGAAATGTTAGAAAATTTTGATCGAACCCTTTGGGTAGGAAAATTATTTTTTTTTATCTGTAGGGGTAGTGTGAGTATAAAATTCGATTTTAGGGGTTGAAAGACCCCCCCCCCCTATTTGGCCGTCATATTCAAAAGGAGGGTGTCAACAGTGTTCCCCAATTTCCTGAAAACCGCAAGTTTCACAAAGAAAATGTTGTCACTTTTTTTTCAAGAGAATAAAATTCTCTACAATCTTGGTCTAGATACTTCTCAACGTAAAATTGAAAATGAAAAAAATATTGTTACGTTCACTTCTTGTTAATTGACAACTTGGCTATTCGGATGATATTGTAGGTATAAAATTCACAGTTAGTGGTCTTATTTTGTTCTTTAATTTTTTGTTCCTACTGTTTCTATGGTTAACGCATTGGCTAAGTTTTA
This sequence comes from Tetropium fuscum, assembly GCA_964058915.1. Taxonomy (NCBI): domain Eukaryota; kingdom Metazoa; phylum Arthropoda; class Insecta; order Coleoptera; family Cerambycidae; genus Tetropium; species Tetropium fuscum. The sequence goes on along the minus strand of CAXKVY010002025.1, from coordinate 12,848 downwards.
TGGCGGTATACTCAGGTCACACCTGAGTTTCGAAGCCATCACCTTGGTCGTGTGGTGCGAAGCCATTTTCTTCCCGTTTCCTTGCTTGCGAGCAGAGGGTAGTGACGCTACTTATATTCAAAGTTTAAAAAAGTGCTATTTTATACTATAAATACGTTGTTATCTTCATAGTTTTCATAATGTACGAATAGTTACCTGAAGGTTGCCGTTAATTAAATAGTAGGGTATGTTTATTTCAAAATTTAAACTTAATATGTATCAATATACCTGGAAACTTTCTCTATTTAGATAATATGTTTATGTAGGAATAGTCCTATTTCTTATTAATATTGGTTGCGGGAAGGTCATCGACATATAATGTTTATTTTATGAAATATATGTGTTTACGGGTATAGTACCATATTTGGGGATATGTTTTGGGGAATATTTTAGAGATTTCTTTCTATATCACTGTCAATCGGTATCCACCGAACTTACTAATTTTGTTTTCTTCTTTTAAGGTGAGCTAGCTTACGCAAACTTTTATTGCCCACTTCAATCGCTATTGAATGTAATGTATGGAGGGTGAGATTAGAATTAAAAATAAGTTTTCAAGAAAAATATCATTTAGCATAACTTATTACTTATTATTTAACTTATAACTTCTATTTTTCGGATGATTTTATTGAAAAAGCATCAGGTTTTTTGTAGATAATTTTTGCGAACTATTTTCTCTAGTCTTTTGTCTTTTTTTAAATGCGTTTTATTTGGGGAGGTGTTAGGACGCTGCAAAGGTATCAGAGTGAGAGGTAACCTGTAAGTATACATAACATGTATACATTTATTAAGCAGTGTTTGGAAGTAATTATTTCTTCGAAAGCAATTATGCATCAACGAGTATATTTAGCGAATATTCATCATGACTGACTGTTTCATATGTAAAATACACTTGGCTAATGGTCAATTGATTACTGTTAAAGCAAGGGGGGCAAAACCTCTATCTAACTGATCGAGCGACTGCCAAGGGCAAGGATTATGTAGAATTTTTAAGGGTAGTATCTGAGATAACTTGACATATATATTATTGTTATAAGCATTATTCAGATAGGAGAACGGATAATGTCGTTCATCGTGCTAGCAGTTACAGTAGTTCTTATGGATCTGCAGGTCCAGTACCTGATTTTGATGTTGCCAATAATTGTTTTATTTGTTTTGAAGTGATCGGTGATCAATAGCAAGTATCTAAAAGCCGACAAAGATGTACTTGTAATATACGATCTACATAATGAAAATTTCAAGAATTCCATAGAAATTCCAAGAAAAAAATATTTCAATGCAGTAATATCCGAGACACCATCGTGTAATTCCTTGATTAGCCAAACTAAACAAATAAATATAGTTTTTTTAGAAATACTAATTGCTATTAATGATTTGAATAAATATGACATATTAGTCTCATGAAATGAAATTAATTAATTTAGTGTTAATGCGCGACAATGAACATTAATCACAAGATTTATAACAGGAGCGCGGCAAATGGACTTTCAGCGAGGGATAAGCGATAGACTGACGTAAAGTTAGGATCGTACAAATGTTGTCGTTATAGTCTTCATCAATCTCTCTAAACTAATTGCGTGGCAGATTAAAATTTCATTCATTTGCGATGAGAAATTATTACATAGGAAAGGAGCTTAGAGAAGAATAATTTAGATGAACATATTATGCACATGCGATGTTAGCAAATAATTTATATAAAAACAAATGGGTATCCCTAATATATGGTTTCATAAAAAAAACTTTGTTTATGCTATTGGTAAATCTAAAGATACAGGGTATTTTTTAACGATTCCAGGGCGTGACTTTCATGGACCAATTTTAATAAAAAAAACTGACTTATATTTTGAACTCTAGGGTGGTAAATTTTTACGTTTTTTTATGTCTGATACCTACCACAACAAGTATTTTTTGTGAGATTTTATACACAATTTCTATACATCACGAGGGATTTTTTGAAGTACAACAATTTTTTTCATGTCTACCAGTGGCGTTCGTACGTAATTTGCACGAAATATTTTTTACATAAAAAATTGCTTTACTATATAGTCACTACTTTTTCAAAAAAAAATATTATTAAAATTCTAATGCTGATTTTCTCTCGTCTCACGCACAATTTTCGCGTAAAAAAATAAAAATCATTTTGTTGCTAATTGTAATCTCTGTTTAAAAGCTTATTAAATCATGGTTCATGAGTGAGCAGAAATAAAATTAATACAATAAAAATATTAGTACGACTTTTATATGGATATGGCCATGTAGAACCATGATTTATGTTATTTTACGCAAAAACGGGGCGTCGGGCTGGTCATGAGAGATTTAAAATAAATATTATTTTAAGCAAAAGCGGTGGCGTGAAATTATTTTGAAAAATGTTCAATGTAAATCCCACAAGAACGCCACTGGTAGATATAAAAAATTTGAACATTGGAAAATGTCTCTTAGTGCATAGATGTGTTTTAAATTTCACAAAATATATGTAGTGGTATAAGAGATTCGGATATATATAAGCTCGTAGACCTATGACCTCATAGCTATCTACTTCGTGGAAAAACTTGGTTTAATCACCTGGATTTTTCATAAAACTTGGATGCACACGTTGACAGATACTTAAAGTTACCTTTTCAATATTACTTTAATAATTCTCTCTTAATTTTATACTTAATATTTTCATGGACACAACAATTAAATGGCTATCTCCTTGAATGCCTTTTACGTACTCCCTTTCCCTTATTATTTATTACTAAGAAATAAATATGCACAGAAAGTATGATATATGATATATGATATTTGCACTGTTTAATTTACTTCACGGCTGTTATTCTCGCTTGCTTCCATTTTGGATACCGGTCAGTTCGCTTGGCAGTTATATCTTCTTCGAGATTATGTCACTAATATAATCTTGAACCCTAGAATCGGTGTTAGTTATTGATTAATATTTTCGTCCACAATGCAAGTTTATGTAAGTCATATATACTATAATTAGTAAAATTAAATGTCTTCACGAATCTTGTGGTAGTATGAATTTCGTGCCGTTGTTTTATTACGATATGATATTAAACATGACTGACCAATCACGGCGTAGATGTAATAGTAGTTCTTCCCTGTAATAGTTGTCTTTCCTTATTTAGTGCACTACGATTTTGTTCTCATACCTCTTTGTCTGGTACATTATTATTTTCCATATGCAATCTGTTGGTAGGTATAATGAATTGTTAGACGATTTTATGTTTATTTTGAAGCTATTTTCTTGTTAATCTCAATATCTCCCTTTCTACTATAATAGGCCGTCTACCCAAAAACATATGAGAGAGGTCTCTTCATATTTCATTGAAATTCCTGTCGATATTATAAACATGTGAGTTTCGTACTTTGTAATGATGTAATGGAATACGCGATTGAATTTGAGTGACAAGACGTATAAAAATTCATCCCTTTTCAGTATACCAATATCTTGGTTTTTATCTTTAGCGAGAATTTTACGTAGTGAATAGTCTTCAATTTCCTAACAGTAGGCTCTCCACGCTTCTATTTGTTTTGTCTAACTAGTTTTTAAACTCCCTCATGTGGGTCTTGTATTGTTTCCCAATCAGACACAAGTTTTGTCCGTTTTGCTTTATTAAAAAATGCCCTTGTCCTCTTCTTCAGTTCCGTCAGGCCCCGCACCACCATTTGATGGATTCCCCATGACCCCTCGAAACTTTAAGGGGGCAGGATGTCTCAAAAGCTTTCCTCATGGCAGTTCTTGGAGTCTCTGTATATTCCTCTATTGTCGACTTCGATATCTATCTTTGTCGATTCCTCGTGGATCCCGAAATGGTTTCTTTCGTTCTTTAACAAGATTAATTTGGCACATTGGCACAAATTTAAAATGTCAGGCACATTCCAGTTTTGGATTAAGTTGGATATATTCAATGTAGCCAGTGTTATTTATATTATAGTTTTGACTCCTAGAGTTAACATATTATATCGATGTGCAACCTCTGTCAATTATACTATGATTACGTTTATCAGACATAAATATTATCGTTGGAAGACTTTATTGCCTCTCATTTGACGTAAATAGCGTCATTGCATAGGCTAAATTACATTCATAAAAAAGGTGAATTGTCTATTAAATATCATTTTATTTTTTTTAGACCACAGAACTTTAACATATTTTTTTTGGTTACAAGTTAATGTATTTAGTATTGAAAAAAAATTCAGAATATCAAAAGTTATATTTAGTACATAACGCTTACATAAATTATGAAAAACGGAGATTTTTTAAAAAGTACAAAATGGGCAGTATAACATAACTAGCATTTTTCTCCACTATATCACCTCATTCCAAGTCGGCATTTCCCTTACTAAACACCCTGTATATTTCAAATTAAATTAAAAGAATGATTATAGCTATATTTGAATGTTTGCGGATGTATGATCTTTTCCTCAAAATATGTGGCGTTGTAGGACATTAGTACTTTCTACTTAGTAGGCATTTCAGAAAGACTTGTATTATTATAAATGGTTAATATACTCTTTGTCAGTATGTACTTACAAAACTCCATTACCTCTGCCCATCTCGCAAACATTCAAGGCATAAGCTGTATGGAGGAAATGCATGTTTCATTATAGATAAAGGTCTCCAAAGAAAATGAACAATTTTACCCCGTCTGCGTCTAGGTAAAAATGGAAGTGAAATGTAGTTTCAGATAAATACTATCTGCCTAACATAAAAGAGCGCAGGGGGAAATTGAGAACACAGTATCATCAGTTCGGTAATAAAGTGATAAAATATGGTAAAATTGGATGCGTTAGAGCAGAACAGAGACGATGTAGAATTTACACATTGGCACGTCGATATCCAATTTAGGAATAAAGGTAAACAAAGGGAGAAAACCACGCATTGCTTACATAAATTACTGCACAAATTCGATACACAAGAGTGGGTACATCTTTTGATTATACTGTGAATGACCCCATCAGGCTTTATGCCTGGAAAATATATTTTCTAACAAAATCACAAAGAAATCAACTGATGGGTATTATACAGGGTGTCACGGTGATACCCCTTAAAAATATTTCAGAGACTACTTGGATTTGAGTTATGAAATTTTTGGAAATGGGGTTTTCGAGTATGTCATGCCCAAATAAAATAATGACGTTCATTTAACATTTCTGGTTCTACCGGAAGTCGATATCAACTTGCTCATTTTAAATGGAAAACCCTATTGGATTGGATTGGATTGCAGTTTTGGAATATACGTAATATTTTAGATGGACTTAGATCAAGTTTCCTTATTCCTAACATTAACCGTTTTCCCGATATTTATTTAATAAAAAAAAACTATGCTAAGCACACTAGCTAGCTTAAAACTATGTAATCTAGGCCGCTTATTATTGCATACAGGATAGTGGAAATGTTCACCTGAAACCATTTGTTTTTTCCAAATGGAATACCCTGTGTGTTTTCTCATAGTCTAGTGCACAATATTATTCGCTTTCGGACGGTATGGACTACCATACCGCCCTATACCTATCGCTTCTAGATTTTAAGCTATTGTTGTTTACGTAATAACCTAGAAGCATTTAATTTCTTCAAATTCAATTTTCACCACCCTGCATGCAATTGAGCCACATTGAAAGTATGAAAAAAAGTAGTTGCTTTAACATATTTTACAAGATTACTCATTTTACAGTTTTAAAATCTTTTAGGTAAATAGGTGGCTTATACACTTTTATATCAATATTACCAGGGTAGATGGTAGGTTGAAACCAAAAAAAAATAATGGAAAGGAAAAGGAAGAGAATATCACAAAAATGAAAGAAAAATTATTTACGGGCGATCTGAGGTAGGGAAGTTGGGGGGGGGGGGGTGAGTTTTTAAGGGTAAAAAACGGTTTATCTCGATTTCCGGCAAAACTGCAAGCCCTATGGAAAAAAGTTAAATAGCAAAGTCGTAGGTAATAAAAAGATCTACAACTTTTGTATTTACACTTTTTTCACATAATCTCAAAATTTATGTGAAAAATTCAAATAACCAAGTTTTTGGTTTTTTTATTTTTTATATATATTTTAAAAGAAATTTGGTGAAAACTTATCTTTTTATGTCCCAAACACACTGTTTTTTTTTATTTAAAATATTTATTTTTTCACCTTATTTTGACTTAATATCGAAAAAGCACCCTAATTTTCAATCAAAAATTCTGACATCAAAATAGCTGCTTTTTCAAAAAGTCAGTGGACTTTTTGTTCGTTGAAATCTCTACTTTCTGATCGTGTAAAAAACAGCAAAAAAAACATGTTTTACAGGTAAAAAAAACAGGTTTCTACAGCTGCTACGAAATACCAGGTAGAGGAAAGTGGGGAGCATTCGACCATCGGGAAGATTGAACCACCCTTTGTATACTCATTAGTAGATAATAAATGTTTAAAGTACGGCCCATGAAAAGTATAACCTCTATGTTCTAAACAGCTTACGCGCCAGAACTGCTTTTTTTGTGTTTTTAAGTGACAAAAGTTAAAACACAAAAAAAGGTAAGTTTTTTTCAATATAATATTTTGTTCATCATATTATATATTGTCAGTTTTGTGAAATTTAACGTACATGATCTACAAAGTACTAGTTTTATTACATCTTTCCCGTATGGTGACATAACCTAAAGATGTTCACATGTATTTTTTGAAGGCAGGACCGTATCAGGCCGCCTTATGGGGAGGATTCAACCTCCGGTCGTGGGGAGGATTCGACCGGTGGTCGAATGCTCCTTAACACCTGAACTAGAAGAATTGGGCAGAGCACAGGTAGAGAGTGAAAGGAAGAATTCTCTTAAGATGGTTTCTGTGAAAGCTAGAGTTAAAAAACCACCAGTCGTTTACATGTGGTAAACGGTCGAATGCTCCCCACTTTCCCCTAGTAAGGCCCAGACCCTCCTTCCCCACTTCTCTACCTTTTGATGGGCTAAAATTTTCTGTAGGTCACTCAGGTATACAAGTTATCTTAAAATAGCATTAAATAGGCATATACGTATATCATTTAAAGAAGATTCTACAACTTTCTCAAAATATCGTAGACGTCTTATTAAATATTAACTTCATTAACTTATTTGGTTGTTAAGTATAGTAGTATATTTCGATTTCCAAATTTTTTGTTTATCAATATAACATGGATCTTACGTTTTTCGAGTAATTAAAGTGTAAATTTTAATAAATAGCTCAAAATTGTACATAATGATTAAAAAAAAATGTGAGTTTTGCTTATCAAAAATAATATCACATGAAACTGTCACTACTTTCTCATCAACGAGAAATTAAAATGTGAATGGTTTTAAGATAATAAATCATTCTGAAGAGCTTCAACAAAACCGAAAGAACTTGTGCAGCTTATAAATGATTTCTTTCAGAAAATATTCAAATATACAGACTATTTCTTTTTAATTTTTCTTCAATAATTAATTGCTCATTTTTATTGATTACTTGAAATATATATATTAAAAACATATTGTAAAATATGCCACTTACCATGTACCTGAAGGATAACAGGCTCGCTGACTTCACTTCTTTCTTCTCCTTTAATAATATTCGTCACCTTGCATCTGTATTCCCCTTGAAAATCATATGTCACATTACTTATGTACAACTTGGCATCCCTGCCTCTTTCAATCACAGATTCCGATGGCGATGGACGTTTCTGTACCCACTGATAGGTCGGTGGCGGATTTCCTTCGCCCAAGCACTCGAAGTTCGCCGTAGAATATAGCGTGGCGGTTTTCACCCGCTCCTTTCCAATGCTAACAATTTTCGGAGGATCTGGAATATAGAAACATGCAATTAGATCAAATGGGTTCGCACCGAACATTAGTTTAGAGTAATGGGTAAAATGTAAATAAATAGGAATATCTATATAGACGCAGTCGACTGTAGAGGTATTTTCGTTAAAGAAACTTCATAAACTAAATGGAAAAGAGTAAAAAAGTAGTAAATAGCAGATTAGAGGTAGAGAGCTTTCCATTTACTAAATAGAAGGTAGAAAATATAATCCGCAAGATTATTTTAATATCTCTTTAACAAATGGTATTCATGAAATAAATATTCTACCCGCAGAATAAAGATAATTCTCTTCGGTTCAGTTATCTACAGCATAATTTTATATTTATGCAAGAAATGTTTTAGTGTAATTACAATGCGATTTATGCATAAAAAAATGTCCAGCGAATTACTGGATTTTTAGTCAATTTTGTTGGAACGTTCTGTTACATTATTGAGTTAAGTTCAGATGATTTGTAGAAAGAATATGCGTTTCTTGACATTTCTGAAAAAACATTTTTACTTTTGATAAAAAATTAGGAGATTAGAAGCATTTTGTGAAAAAACACATATCTCAAAATCTATATGTTCGAACTGAATAATATTTTAAGGATACACATAGTTTTAGTAAATTCTACGTACCAACTTTTTAGAATTATTGATGTAAAAGAAAGGGTCGATATTGGAAAAAATAACCATTAGAAATTTATGATTTTTGGTTTTTTTTTCTCTGAAAATGGAACTTTCTTTCAGATGAAGTGTTTTCAAAATGTGCACGGAGAGCAAGCAAAAATAATGTTTCTTTTGATATGTATGCGTTTTGGAAACCTCTCGGAATATTTTGGATTCAGTGACGTTGCATCAGGTATACTTATTTTTTTAATTTTAAGTTCTTGACTTTGTGTTTTAAAATCAAACAATACATTACATACCTAGAATAAGTGTTTTTGTTTTCAAAGATTATTTATTAATGATGCTTTTCATGCTTTGATGATGTACATAATAAATTTATTCCAAAGTGAAATATAGGATTCTTCTCCGAAATTTCTACAAAAATCGATTCATAGGATCAAAATAATTTTATTTTAAACCAAGCTAATTTTAGGAACATTGTGTTCCATGGCAAACCACTAAAAAATACTGTAATCGTATTGCATTCACCACATTCAGAAATATTTATTATAGTTAATATTTTATACATATTCTCGACTCGACAGAATACCTACACTTTCAGTCAAAAATAAATATTTAACTTCAGACGGATAGCTTTATAGGACAAAATATTACATTATAAAAATTTTTGTTTCACTACTTTTTCTGCATCTCAGTGTAGCTATATGTCTTATAATACTTTGAATACTAGATTATAACAGACTCATAAGTAGAACTTAGCGAGTCCGCTACTGAAGTCTAGAGAAGGCATGAATTATGAACTTTGTTTCTAAAAGTACACTCCACAAAATAACACAATTATAATAAACCATTTCCAATTAACAGCTTGAAGCATTTGCATCCCGTTCCTTTTAGCTGTAGCTCTTAATTTGCTGCAATATCAGTGCGAGAGTAAATTATAAACAAAAAATTGTTCTCAAGGCTGCACGACAACTACTCGTGAATATACTTGAGATAAAAATGAAATTCAAATGAACTAAAACTAAGTTTACAGTAGAAGCGAATACACAATAGTGCTTATCTCAGAACGTTTGAGATATTTGCATCAGCAAAATATAATGCTCCATACAGGTCAAAGTACTCCAGGATCTCAAGGGATTTTCTCCCTGCATATAAATAACGTGGTGTAGACATTTTTGCCTAGATAATGTTTGTCAATTAAAATAAAATTATATTCTTTCGAACATTTTCTGTCATTTCAACATGTTTTCTGATATTACATTATGTGGGATATTCATTTTCAATACTATATATTAAGGTACTTTGTCTCTTAAGTAATTTAATAACATTTTTATAATTTCTGATATACATGATATACATATTTCGTAGTGTAATTTTTCGTAGTGTAGTTAGTGCCATATTACCCAAGTTAACAAATTCTTAATCTGTTGATCATTTCAACATAAGCGAATAAACAATGTCAGGTATATAAAACAATAATATGCTAATAATTAGTATATTTAAGGTCTAGGTGGACTTAATAAACAACTATTAATATAACAACTCGTGTACACATTGTACGCTGGCGGCCATTTGAAAGTGCACGAGTTTTTTTGATATTGTAATGTGATCGTTTTATATTTCATTTTGACACTTATTTGAAACTTCAAACAAATGTCAGTAATTAACTCCGTAATTTGCAAACCACTTTATTAGTTTTCAAGTTTTAAAATGCCGCGGTTAACTGAACCTGAAAAAATGCGAGCTGTTACATTGTTTGAAAATGATTGGTCATTACAGGCAGTTGCAGATGAGCTAAATGTGAGTAAGAGTTGTATATTCAAACTCAAACAAAAATGGAATGCAGTAGGGTTCGCTACGTCCACGGCGGAGGGCGTCGTAAAATAAGCACTGTGGAGCAAGACAACCTCTTCCTAGACCATCTTAGAACGAATCCCCTTGAAACAGCTGTGACGGCCTGTTTCGAAACGGAGTTTCCTGGATCTGTGAGGTCTGCAAGGCGGCGGGTGTAAGGGTTCAGAGTTACGAAATTATGCGGCAGCAAAGAAGGTATTTTTGGAGCCAAGGCATAAAGAACAACGTCTTAATTTTGCGAACCAATTTGTCGGTAGGCCCGACGACTTTTGGAATAATGTCATATTTTCTGACGAAAAGGTCTTTCAGTCATGTCATGATGGTTCCATCCGCGTCTATAGACCTCAGAATTCGAGGTATGAAGAGAGGTATATTAAACCTACCGACCGGAGTGGACGTTTTTCCATCAATGTTTGGGCATGGATGAGTTCCCTAGGTCCCGGTGTTTGCTGGACTGAGTTACATACGGATATTGGACAATATTATGCTGCCGTCCGTCACTATGTTGTATCCTAAGAATTTTATTTGTCAGCAAGATAATCGCTCAATTCATGCATCAAGAATTGTAACTAACTGGATTAATGAACACAACATAAACGTGCTACCTTGCCCTCAAAGTCGCCCGACCGAAACCCAATTGAAAATGCATGGTCGATGACTGTTAAGAATATTTATAAGAATATTTATATATAAGAATATATATAATTGAAAATACTTGGGACGATATCAACGTAGATTACACGAGGACACTTGTTTCATCAATGAGACGGCGATTGCAAGGTGTAATAGACTCAAATGGCGCCTGGACGAAATATTAATTTTATACAAACCTACGTACTCGCGTTCGAGTTTTGTAGTTTTAAGTTTATTTTGAACATTTTTGGGACGTTCTTTGTTAATTTGGAATTTTTTTGGTAAAATAATAACACACTTTTTAATTTTGAAAAGTAATAATTAGACAATTGTGAATGTCATAATGACACATCACATGAACATCAAATTTCAAAGTCAGTTTTACAAAGATCTAGAATCGTGCACTTTCAAATGGCCGCCAGTATACTAACCTTGTCGAACATTATAGAAAGTAGTGTAATTAGGTCACAAGAAAATTGATGATCAATACATCAATTCACAATACATCATGGGTTAAGGCATTGATGCGTTGAAGCAAGTAAGCACTTAAGCATTTAATGCTGTATGTCAAAAAACATATAATTCCAATGAGAAACCTTCTATCGGACTCATGTTACGAAACAGGCACTTTTGAACACCATTTGACCACCATTTCATCAGGCCATAAAGACTTGAGTCATTAATCAGAACAATTTAAAAAAATCTCAGGCATAAGTTTTGAGGAAATCATAGAATATTTATCATACGGGTTGTGTCCTATATTAAAGGAGTTAATTAAATGCTCAAATTATTCATACCGCGCCATCACAAAAATTAGTGAGTAAACTTCTTAAACTAAACTTTGGATCGGATTTAATAAATATGGCAGAAGTTTAATTAGCACGGGCAAGGTGAAGGCATAAAATGCCTCCATTCAAAGTTGCCTAGCTAACTTTTATGGCATTTTTACGTTCAGCTATAAACTGGTGCACATATTAACCGCTTCACAAGCTCCCATAGTATAGTGGTATTGTCTGTAAAATGTTAGTTCGCATACGTACATTCCTAACGTCATTAATACCGGGGAAATATTAAAAGTAAAAACAGGATGGGCTCCGTAGTATTACTTTTGCGCACTCAAATTGGTCCTGCCGCAATTAAACACAGTATTCGCGGAAACAATACATGCATGGGTCTACATAATATTGCACTTACACTGACGGTGCAATAGGTATGTTGGAATGCTGGGGTATGTTCAATAATGCCTTAATTCATTTAATATATTGGCCCATCCTATGACTGAGAGAACAGACACACTTGGATAGTTCCATTTTGGAGTATATTAATTAATATTTGTACACGAAAGTAGGCCAATATAGGTATAGGCAGCCTGAGAGAGGTCCAGCTTACCAATTAGAGTAAAACATTTGTTTTAGGATGATTTTGTGTAGTAAGAGGAGCACAAAACTAAGTTTCCGACCTCGAAAGGCATGGGGGGAACTTTTGGTAGGCGAAAAACCTCGACAATTTATCACTTTTTTTAGTTTTTTCAATATAGCTCATAAACGACACCGATACTGAAAATTTTATTCTTTCTGAAATAAAAGTAGACAAAACAACCTACAAAATGCACTAATGAGACTTAATTTTATATCATCCTAACCTATTCCCATAGGACTTTGAAGTTCGATGAAATTTTATAACATTGATATTCCACATTTATATTTATATGATTGTTTATGGTGCCCATTATAACGAATTCCAGGGCACTTGTTACATTAAGCATAGGTATAGTATAGATTAGATTTTAAATTAATACCAGCCATAATAATCCCTTTATTGCCAGTGAGGTTAAAGTTGATTTAACGATAGAAAATCTATTTCGATATTTGGAATTATATTTTTAGTAACGTATTTTTTCTGCAAAA
>CAXKVY010002024.1:0-22103 GCA_964058915.1 Tetropium fuscum | reverse complement strand
ATGGCGTCCAGTAAACTGGACAACCTCAAATATGCTTTCTTATGCACTTAACAATAAAAAATCAAAGGTAGCGTTCCACAATCCGTATACAATGATTAACAATGAATCTCTGATCGCGCTGTCGTCTGTCAAAATCGTTCACTTTATGTGAATCTTATTATATCTACATCATGAGTATTGATAACGAAATTTCTAAGGTATACCAAATTCTTTGCACTGTACGATAGCAGATAGCAAGTGCAGGCGGAACTCTCCGGTGTTCCCTAGGGATCAATTATTATCAACATTGTGATGATATCAATATTTCACATCATATTATATGCATATTTATTGCCTTCAAACTTTTGGAAGTGTAAATGATTCACAACCATATTTACTATACATTTCCCATTTCTTGATTTTTTCCTCTCTTACAATAGTCTTTACATGATCTGCTAGGTTGGGATTTTGTAGAGTGAGAGGCAAATATATGCACTTATTTTAGTTTAAGTATAAGTATAAATAATTAAAAAGCTACATAAGATCTGATAATCAAATTAGGTGCATGCACTATAGTGCTTTCGTTTAATATGTAAACTAACGGAATGCGGTGCTCAGTGGCGCGCGCAATTATCTTAATTTCTTTCCTTTATTTTAAATTGTTATTGGCTAAATTGAATTGTTATTGATGAGGTTGTACGCGCAGCATGCAACATTTTTTCAATATATTTTAAATACAATCAAGACTAAATAATTTTTTCGCTTAAAGTTTTGCACATAATATGAATAAGACATAATAAGACATCTTTTGAAATAACTTCACCTTGGTTGCGTATGATAATACGCCACTGAGCAGTAAAGCCAGTAATAATGCCATAAATCGCCTGCTTGTTCATGCAGGTGTCTTCTAGGTGAGCAAGAAGGGAAATGGGATTTATATGAGTTGAAGAGGATTGCGACCGATACGGTAAGCCGCGGACTGCAGACCCTATTATAGTTCTATTCACAAGAACTTGTAGCGGTATACAATTTTACAATAAATATCCTTGTGTATTGCATAGTGATGTGATTTACCGCTTCTGTAGTAATTGGTACGGGCTTTCTTTGTAAAATGCCACACAATTTTTTGCTCTCATTTGTATATTAAACGAAAACACTATAGCTATTATTATACTGATGATTATAATATAAGTTTCTTATAAGCCTGTTCTGTGCGCTTGCAATGAAAATGTGATTTATGAATAAAAATGCATATTTTCATTTCAGGCGCATAGGCGTATAAGAACATTTTGGAACAAAAAACTTATATTGTAATCATCACTATAATAATAGCTGGTACATGGACCTAATTTGATAATCAGATCTTATGTAGCTTTATAATTATTTATATTATTATTTATAATGGTATTGCTTTAAATTATTATAATGGTACAGCGGCCTATCCAGACTTGGCTGTAGGAGGAGATCTAGGATGCCACACAATTTTTTGCTCTCATTTGTATATTAAACGAAAACACTATAGCTATTATTATACTGATGATTATAATATAAGTTTCTTATAAGCCTGTTCTGTGCGCTTGCAATGAAAATGTGATTTATGAATAAAAATGCATATTTTCATTTCAGGCGCATAGGCGTATAAGAACATTTTGGAACAAAAAACTTATATTGTAATCATCACTATAATAATAGCTGGTACATGGACCTAATTTGATAATCAGATCTTATGTAGCTTTATAATTATTTATATTATTATTTATAATGGTATTGCTTTAAATTATTATAATGGTACAGCGGCCTATCCAGACTTGGCTGTAGGAGGAGATCTAGGATGCCACACAATTTTTTGCTCTCATTTGTATATTAAACGAAAACACTATAGCTATTATTATACTGATGATTATAATATAAGTTTCTTATAAGCCTGTTCTGTGCGCTTGCAATGAAAATGTGATTTATGAATAAAAATGCATATTTTCATTTCAGGCGCATAGGCGTATAAGAACATTTTGGAACAAAAAACTTATATTGTAATCATCACTACAATAATAGCTGGTACATGGACCTAATTTGACAATCAGATCTTATGTAGCTTTATAATTATTTATATTATTATTTATAATGGTATTGCTTTAAATTATTATAATGGTATCTCATACAGCGGCCTATCCAGACTTGGCTGTAGGAGGAGATCTAGGATGGTGGAAAGAAACAATAAAGTGGATTGGCGTACCGGGCAGACAAAATAATGGAAAGTTTTCAAAGGCAAACAGCTTAAAATGCGTCTCATAACAAACTCATAACAAATAAAGTGATAATCAGTTTGTATATATTTAATTGAGCGCATTTAAACATAAGTCTTGAAACATAAGTCAATTTAAACATAAGTCTATTTTTCTTGAAAAATGTTCGAATGAGGAAAATTGCACATTTCAAGAGACCAGTGAGAACAAGTTACATGAAAATTATCCATCATCCTCCTGTTGTTCCATCTATGATTATAGGTCAATGCCAACAAAACCATCTTCCATCGGAAGTACCAGAACAACAAGTAACTGAAAATATTAATAATATCACCCCTTGCTTCGTCTCTGAATTTGAAAATTTAAATAAATATAGTGATAACAAAAATAACTGGGTAATAGAACTAGACACTGATTATGAAGAAAATACTGTTAGTCAAAGTATTTTTCAATTCTGGGCACCTATATCCTATTTTAAACTCACATGAATTTAATACAGACTTTATTAAGCCTAAGTAATCCTCACCATGCACAATCGGGAACATTTCCAATTTTTTTATTGCATAAAAATGTTCTACCATACTGAAAAATAAGGTATGCAAAATATGACGCCTTAATTCCCAGTAATAAATTTGTGATAAATTATTAAAGTCTCGCGCGCGAGCGAACCGTTTCAAGCAGGTTCAAAGTCGTGACGCCACATCCTACAATTTACAAACGACGAGAAGACCGATTCGGTCGGCTACGGGAGATCGCAGCACTCGACCGCTTGTTTTCATAGTTCATTCGGCCGCTCTCCGGCGCAACGCCTCCCGAATATTCTAGGCTGCAACGTCACAGCTCGTTTCGGGCCGCGTCAATTTTATCGCTGTTTAGATCCTTAATACTGATTGCGCGGAATTAGAAATCTTGGTTTTTTACGAAGTATACGTTTTATTGCAACGTTACGCTATGTTTTTTAGTAATATTTTTATATTTGAAAATTTTGTCATGTTCCCTATTGTCCCTAAAAAAGAATCGTTTCGTGTATTTATCGTGTTACATGGAAACTATGTATTCTATTTGGAATAACGTTTTTATGCACTAATAACGTTTTTAAGGGCAGTGTCGAGATCTTTTTTAAGAGATAATATTAGAGATAAGATAAGATTAACATTAGGAGATAATTTAAATTAGGTCTTAAGAACCTTAAAAGAGACCCTTTTGTATTAATGGCTGCTTTAAGATGGTATTAAAGAGGTTGTTACTGCAGTCTAAATGTATCATGGTATTTAATAAATTGTTTTATAGGACCCTTGTAGATATTTTTTAAAAACCGTAAAAATATCCTTGGGAAATAAGCAGTCCTTACCTTGATTGTCTTTTTTGGCGCTAGGCTGTAATGCAGCACTTTCCGCCTCCATTCGTAATATGCTACTAAATTTTTCAGGATTAAGATAGAAGACGAGTACAACACCTCGAACAACAACATAAATAACGGCTACAGTCACAACGGCGAGGAGAGTGCGGGGATAAATACAAGGAGAAGAACTTTACGTTCCAACAGAAGTGACTCGCAAAGTAATGGCAATGTCTCTCCTCCACAAAATAATTGTAACAATAACGTGAAACCTGGATCAAGGTAAGAATAAAAAATTCGCCCGTGAAAATGCATATAACACGTTGACTGCCGGCCATAATTGCCCACCGCGGCTCAAATTACGGTTTTTAATCAATCTGACCATGTGCGTCAAATAAGATGCACGCATATAATTTCCCGCCATATTCGGTGATATCACGGTAACTGCTCTACAGTAACGAAGAACAACGATTGTTTATGAGTCATCAAACATTTACATGTCTTGCATACATATTACGTGCAGTTATTAGCTATCAGTTTATAGTTGTCAGTTTTTATCTGTATATAGGGCGTTCGTTCTTGTCAAATGGAACAAAGTTCTACCCAAAAATCATGTTGATGGATTTTAGTGATTTTGGGCGTAAAGTGTTCGTTATTGATCCCTGTTTATAGGCTAGTGTGGTATTTTGGAAAATTTCAAAATGGCGGCTCAATATCGCGGCCAGAAATCAGGGAAAATCAAGATTTTGGAGTAAAAAATTAGCCAAAAAATTGAGTTTTTGACACTTAACGTTATTATATTGTCTTCAAATGTTGAATTTCTATCATTTATTACATATACAGGCGGGACCTCCGTAAGGTAGAGGCCGGGAAAATAAAAAATATGACGACAATGACGTCACACGGCCGGGCCGGTGATTTTACACTATTTTACATCAAGTCATCTATGAAGTACCGTACCTTGGGATTCTAAAAATCATTCCCTACTTATTTCTCGATTTGATAGGATAGAGATATACAGAACGTGTAAGTTAGATACGTTGTACGTGTTTCGCAGTTTTTCCTTAGTAAAAAGCTCTATTTCAAAGTTATAATAAATTTAAAATAATAATTGACTGTGTAAGACATAACCTCTAAAATGACTTGTATCGATTTCGTTACAAATTACAATAAATGAATGAATAAATGTTGATGGGTAATGAAATATGCAGCATTTTGTGATAGACCGTGAGCTGAGCGGCAAATAATATGCCTGATAGGGTACAGAAGGTTTGAAATTTTTGAGTGAAAGAACTTTACATAGGTAGTAAATAACCGGCCGTCTGCCAGCGCCGAGTGGTCAACTTTTCGAATTACAGCCTCTCAAATTTGGGAAAAACTTTCGTACATTTACCTCACAAGGTACATGCTTAAAATTGTACAGGCACATTTGCAAAAGTACTATTAAGTAGGAAATGTGCGGCAGACGTCTCCACCTGGACGCGTTCTTAGGGCAGACGCCCCGAAAGGCAACTTACCTCATAAAGTACATGCATGATTTTAGGCTTAAATGAAAGCTTTTTTAATGTAGATGTGAGATAAATTTCGAAAACGCCGACAAACGGCCAACTAACAGCAGCAGACGCATCCGAATTTTCAAATTTGAAAAAAGTCATGTCTATTTTCCTCATGTTTTCGATGTTGGTGGTGCATCTGGAGCACTAACACTAAGTTAAAAACGTATTACAGACCATTGTCGTTAGACATATTTTTGAAACAGACGCCCTCAAAATAAGACAAAATCAGACGTAACTTACCTTATAAGGTACATGCATGATTTTCAGGTCAAATTAAAGCCTTTTTAATGTAGATTTGAGATAAATTTTGAAAACGCCGACAGGCGGCCAACTAACAGCAGCAGACGCATCCGAATTTTCAAACTTGAAAAATGTCATATCTATTTTCCTCATGTGGTACATGTTTTCGATGTTCGTGGTGCATCTGGAGCACTAACACTAAGTTAAAAACGTATTACAGACCATTGTCATTAGAGATATTTTTGTAACAGACGCCCCAAATGATATATATAATGTTAAAAATTATGAAATATATAATGTTAAAAACAATAATTCTGAAATAATACTGAAATAAAATTCGCATTTATACGTATATAAGATCACATTATGTATTTCATCAATCATCGGCTTCATCTTCAGATGAAACATAAATATCTACTTCTTCACTTTCTATATCAGGTTCCACATGGGGATCTTTTAAAATTTAAAAATCTTTTAGAATTTCGGTTCCTTCTCGGTTGCATAGTTCCAGACAGCACAAATTTGATTGACAAATTCTTTTCATCTTCGAAAGAAGTACATCACTACATGGAGGTAACATACTACCGTCAAATTTTTTCAATTTATCAAATGGAGTATTACTTGCCTTCGGACTGCAGTTTGAAATAAATAGATTAAATCTAGCTTCATTTACGTTTCGCAGATTAGGCTTTCCATACATGGCACAAATCAAATTTTCCACGCATACTGTCTGCTCACTGGAGAGCTTTTCACTCTCGCCAAATGTACTAAATATTTGTTGACGTTATCGTCTTTTCTCAGCAGTGCAAATGGTTTTACTTTGCCCTTTCTTGGTTTGTCAACACAAAGGAAACACAATCCATCTCGTTTTTTATAAGTTTCTTACACCATCAATTAAAGATTTAGAGCGTGATAAACGAGCAAATATTTTTGAGAATTTTTTGAATCAAGGTCCCTGAACAACGACGACCATCCGATTTGACGAAAGCTCTTCGAAATTATAATTTCAAGATATCGTTAGTAAAATTTCTCTGCGAATTATGGAACAGTGATTTGTTTACAGAAATATTAAACATAAAAATTCTACTTTACATTCCTGTTTTCCTGAATCTTTGACAAGTGATAAACAATACGACTGTCTCCCTCTTCGTGGCTGCAGCTCATGTCATTGATAGTTTCTCGTTGTGATATGTCCATTTGCGCAAGTATATTTAAAGCAAATATCTTCGCAATTTACATATACAATTTTTATGTTTAATATTTCTGTAAACAAATCACTGTTCCATAATTCGCAGAGAAATTTTACTAACGATATCTTGAAATTATCATTTCGAAGAGCTTTCGTCAAATCGGATGGTCGTCGTTGTTCGGGACCTTGAATCAAAAATTCAGTACATCTCTCAAAAATATATTCAGAATTATTGTTTAGTTTCTTGTTTTTAACATTATATTATTATATATTTCATAATATGTAATCTATATAATATACATAATATTATTATGTTATTTTTTCGCACATAATGTGATTTTTGTTCCAAAGAATATGTGATTTTAATTTACAAAATGTTATGTACGTTGATGTTATTATTAAAGTTTATTTATAACTGTTGTGTTTTTGTAAACCCTGAGTTTTAGAACGAATATTTCTCATTACATATTATTTTTGTTTAGTATTTTAGGTAGGTACAACGTAAGTATGTATATATATATATATATATATATATATATATATATATATATATATATATATATATATATATATATATATATATTAGCTTTGAAATTCTTTGCTATTCATATTTATTTTGTGAAAAGTAATCTTGGGTTTGTAGCATTTTATTACATAGAAATAAGCAAATAGACGAATAAGAAAGAAAACACACTTACCAGTGCTATGTCTGGACACACATACGGAAATGAACCACTATACATACGAAAACGAACCACTTAGAAGTTGTATAAGTTCTTTCACCTTTCTTGAGGATCTTCAGAGCATGCGTCTTCGGATGCGTCTGCTGCTGTTAGTTGGCCGTCTGTCGGCGTTTTCGAAATTTATCTCAAATCTACATTAAAAAAGCTTTAATTTAAGCCGAAAATCATGCATGTACCTTATGAGGTAAGTTGCGTCTGATTTTTGCCGTACTTTCGGGCATCTGCCCTAAGAACGCGTCCAGGTGGAGACGTCTGCCGCACATTTCCTACTTAATAGTAATTCTGCAAATGTGCCTGTACAATTTTAAGCATATACCTTGTGAGGTAAATGTACGAAAATTTTTCCCAAATTTGAGAGGCTGTAATTCGAAAAGTTGACCACTCGGCGCTGGCAGACGGCCGGTTATTTACTACCCATGTAAAGTTCTTTCACTCAAAAATTTCAAACCTTTTGTACCCTATGAGGCATATTATTTGCCGCTCAGCTCACGGTCTATGAGGTTAAGTTAACTAGGTGTTTAACGATTTTTTAGTGTTAGCAGTAGCAACTCTGATATAACCGCTCCGATGTCCAAGACACTGTCTTGGAGACTTCTGCCCGAGCATGTGTATAACCAACAACCCCCACCACCATGTTTGGTATATGGGGCCACCCATCTGACAAGACTTTTCGTTAAACTGCCCGAGTTGCTGACGGCATCTAATATAACGGAGGACAAACTGAAAGTTCTCCTGAGACATATTGATCTGTTGATAGAGTAAGTGGATAATATAAAAATAAGATATTTATATCATCTTTTATACCTGTTATATACAAAATTGGGTAGATAATCTAATATCGTATATAATATCGCAGATAATCGTAATCACATTTTGCGGTTAAGAGTGTTTTTAATTAAGTGTTATAATAGAAGATATAAATATGGCTATTAGTAGGTGTGTCGTTTTGGACTTTGTATGGAACCCGTTGAAATAGGGTTTGAATGAAAGATGTTAACGTATATAAGTAAGCCATTAAAAGTTACAATGAACAGGATGCGCGTCATGGTTTTTTATTGCAAAATAATTTTGAAAACGGCACTTTTTCTCTCAATAATGGAAAAAATAATGATTTTAAAGAAAAAAGTTTCGAGCACAACCTGTTCAGCGGATGACTTTATTTAAGGATTAGGCATATAAAAAATTGCAAATATTTTTCACCACTATATTTATTTAGTGCCAAAGTTAAAAAATGCGAAAAAGTTTTAATACGATAAATTATGAAATTCGTTTAAATTGGAGTATTACATAACCATTAGAATGGCTCATGAAATGCGCTGCGTCCGACTGAAAAATTTTAATATGGCGACCTATTGCAAAATTGTTAAGTTGAAATTTAGGAACGCTCCTCAGTCTGTCACAGCGTCCGTTCTTGATGAACATTATTGCAGTCGGTAGGTAATAACAGTATCTTACAGCATGTCAATTTTAAAATTTTTGCAGACAAATTAAATTTTTATGAACAAAAAAAAATCATAACTGACGGCCCTAATTTTGTCAATTTTCAGCAGAGATGTGAAGCAAACTACATTCGATTGCGCTGATTTTTACATGAATTTAAACAGAATTACTATAAGACCAATAGGAGATACGAGATATTCACTTTTTAACGCAAATCAGCCGTTCTAATGAACTTATAACTCTGCTAGTAATAAGTAGAAAGTTTAAGCTATACACTGATTTTTTTTCATAGCGCATTGAGCAATTTTTCGTGAAGAAATCGATGTTTAATGTAGGGCATAAACGTGCGGCCACGCAGTTGGTCAGCTGCCTTAGTCACCTGATAGTGCTGCTTATTTTACGCTCAATCAAGCGTATATATATATATATATATATATATATATATATATATATATATATATATATATATATATATATATATATATATATATATATATATATATATATATATATATTATATATAAAGGGTCCGCCAATAAGCGCGCTCGATCTTTAAAATGAAATAAAGCAAGTTGCGTGAGAGGTATAAATGAAATTTATTTTTTGTTTGAAAGAGTATTCGAAGGCATTATGTATGGAAAATAATATCGGTCAAATGTCCACCTCGGCTTCGCTGGGTGGCGCGCATACGAGAAGTCCAATTTTCAATGACTCTGGCGCACAAATCGGGCTGTATTTCATCGATGGCGTGGCGTATGTTGACTTTGAGGGCATCAGTGTTTTGTGGTTGGTTTGCGTAGACCTGTGATTTAAGAAAACCCCACAAGAAATAGTCTAGTGGGGTTAAATCGCACGATCTCGGTGGCCAGTTGATGTCGCCTCCGCGCGAGATAACCATTCCTCCGAAGCGCTCGTGCAGAAGATCCATTGTGGCGCGCGCTGTGTGGCTCGTAGCGCCGTCCTGCTGAAACCACATATCCTCGACATCCATATTGTCGATTTCATGCCAGAAAAAGTTCGTTATCATGGATCTGTATCGTTCGCCGTTTACCGTGATGGACACACCATCGTCGTTCTCGAAGAAATACGACCCGATGATGCCTCCGGCCCAAAATCCACACCAAACAGTTACCTTTGCTGGGTGCATTGCGACCTGGTGGACCTCCTGTGGATTGTTCTCGGCCCAATAACGGCAATTCTGCTTGTTGACATTCCCTTTTAACCAAAAATGTGCCTCATCGCTGAAGATGATTTTGCGACCAAAATCGGGGTCGACTTCCAACTGCTCTAAAGCCCAATCAGCGAAGATACGGCGCTGTCTATGGTCGTTTATTTTGAGCTCTTGTGTCAGCTGGATCTTGTACGGATGCATGCCCAAATCCAGATGCAAGATTCGGCGAAGTGATGTTTCCGAAAGGCGGAGTTCCTGTGCGCGACGTGAAATTGACTGTCGCGGATTTTCACGCACACTATCGCGCACAGCGGCGATATTCTGGGCAGATCGGACGTTTCGACGACGCGTCGGTGTTGGCTGATTGTTCACCGAACCGGTTGCCTCGAATTTGTTAATCAAACGACGGATAGTCGACTCAGCAGGACGATCAATTGCACCGTAAAATTGGCGGAGCGCGCGGAACGTTGCTCGAACCGATGAATGATTTTCGTAATAAGTTTTAACGATTTGCACATGTTGCTCGCGGCTGAATTGGTTCATGGTGATTTGTGAAGATACACTGAATAATAACAACTACGTTTGCCAACTCTACCACAAACAACATGGCCGCCATGAGCTGTCAAAGATCGAGCGGCGTCCCTATTGGCGGACCCATTTATATATATATATATATATATATATATATATATATATATATATATATATATATATATATATATATATATATATATATAAATATATATATATATATATATATATATATATATATATATATATATATATATATATATAATATATATATATATATATATATATATATATATATATATATATATATATATATATATATATATATATATATATTTATATATTTATATATCTATATATATATATATATATATATATATATATATATATATATATATATATATATATATATATATATATATATATATATATATATATATATTTATATATCTATATATATATATATATATATATATATATATATATATATATATATATATATATATATATATATATATATATATATACACACAGGGTGTTTCAGGATTATGTTTACAAACTTTAAGGACATATTGTCCAGGTAAAAATAAACAAAAAATGTTATATAAACATAGGGCTGAAAACGCTTCGTTTTCGAGATACAGGGTGTTGAAGTTTCCAAAAAATATATTGATATTTCTTAATATCTCGGAAACGGATGGAGGTATTTAAGTAAAATTTGGTGTAATATATGACAAGATAATATGTTAGAATATGACTAAGTAACAAGTATTGCGAACCACCATTGGCGGAGATACGGGTAGGCAACGCAATTAACTTAAAAAAAAAGTATTACGGCCCTGCAAAAAAATTAAAAAATAGTGCCATTTTTGAGTGTAACAGTCTATTTTGGACAAATATTATCTCTTGGAATTATCTCGTATTTGTAAACGGTTACAAATAATACTTGGCAAATGAATTTTTTCAAATTCACTTTACAAATTGGATAATGGCTTTTAGTAAGGAAAACATGCTAAGTAGGCTGCTGTCAAACAATGACAAGAAGTTTATAAATGAAAATTATTGACTAGTGAAGTGTAGTACTTTCAAGTAGAATTTTGATAAAGGTATAAAACAAGAATGCCGCCGATATATTCAAATATGGAATATGCTGATATAGTTTTTGTATATGCATTTTGCAATGGAAATGCCACCTCTGCTCGTCGTGAGTATTTAAGAAAATATCCACGTAGACGTTTACCTGCAAAGAAAACATTTTCTGTAACATTCATCCGTTTAAGAGAGACTGGCTCCTTCAATATTATACCACATGCTGATGGACAATTTGCTCCGCTTCAGAATGAAGGTAGAACTAACAGAATCCTAAACCAATTTGATTATAATCCATCTACAAGCATTCGAAGATCTAATCAGGAATTAGGGATCTCATCAGGTTCAAATTGGAGAACCCTTAGAGCTGACGGTCGTATATCACATACAGCGTGTACAGCATCTATTATCTATTGCCTCAAGATATACGATGCAGACCCATATTTTGCGAGTGAGCGAATCATGTCCCATTTACGAAAAAAATATTGCGGACAGATGAAGCCACTTTCACTAGAAAGGGGATGTTAAACCAAAGAAATAGCCACCTCTGGTCGCGCGAGAATCCTCGGGCTGTAAGGGAATATAATTTCCAACACGAACTTCAGTGCAGTGTATGGTTAGGTGTATTGGATGATACTGTAATTGGTCCGTACTTTCTCCCTCATTGTCTAAATGCTGAACTATTTTTGGCATTCCTTGAAAACGATTTTCACGATCTATTAGAAAATGTTCCTCTAAACACCTCTAAAGGGGTAGCTGGTTTCAGCTGGATGGGTGTCCTGTCCACTAAGGCAGAGGACCCAGAAGATGGCTTGATATTAATTTCCCCGATAGATGGATCGGTCGTGGTGGTCCTGTAGAGTGACCTGCGCGTTCCCCCGACTTAAATGCCATGGACTATTTCATATGGGGCGCGAATAAACAAAAAGTATATGACGTACCAGTTGATAACCTGGAATCTCTAAGAGAAAGAATAACCCAAGCATGTCGAGAATTAACTCCACTTCAATGTCGGTCGTCCACTAACTGCATAATTAGGAGGTGCCGTGCTTGTCTGCAGGCAGCAGGAAGCCATTTCGAACAAAATATAGATTATTTATTATTGTTTTAAGTTTAGTTTTTCATGTTCAACTTGTGGTATTAACTTATGGGTTGATTTAATTATTGTATTAACATTAATAAATCTCTTTATGTTGTTATCTTATCTCTATTTGTTGTTTACTGTTTACTGAACACTAAGTTATTTAATTTACTGAACAACGTAACTGATTCTTGGTGAAACTAAGCGCTGCTGCACACATGCGGTTTTTCGCCGCGGCGGTATAGAAAATGAATTTGCCATGAAACGGTTGCAAATACGAGAAAATTCCAAGAGATAATATTTGTCCAAAATAGACTGTTACACTCAAAAATGGCGCTATTTTTCATTTTTTGCAGGGCCGTAATACTTTTTCTTTAATTAATTGTATTGCCTACCCGTCTCTCCGCCAATGGTGGTTCGCAATACTTGTTACTTAGTCATATTCTAACATATTATCTTGTCATATATTATACGAAATTTTACTTAAATACCTCTATCCGTTTCCGAGATATTAAGAGATATCAATATTTTTTTTAAAACTTTAACACCCTGTATCTCGAAAACGAAGCGTTTTCAGCCCTATGTTTATACAACATTTTTTGTTTATCTTTACCTGAACAATATGTTCTTAAAGTTTGTAAACATAATCCTGAAACACAACACCCTATATATATATATATATATATATATATATATATATATATATATATATATATATATATATATATATATATATATATATATATATATATATATATATACATATATATATATATATATATATATATATATATATATATATATATATATATATATATATATATTTCGTGGGATAACGTATTGTTGAATACATGGTGTCAAAAATTAATTTGTTTGTGAAACATTCTGAAAACTGGCATGCTGTAAGATACTATTATTACCTACCGATTGCAATAATTTCCATCTAGATCGGTACCCTGTGACTGGCTGGGGAGCGTTCCGAAATTTTTAACTTAACAATTTGGCAGTTGGTCACCATATTAAAATTTTTCAATGGGACGCAACACATATTGTTTAGCATTGTAATAGCTATGTAATGCTCCAATTTCAACGAATTCAGAAAAGCATTTCCTAATTTTATCATATTTTTAATTTTCCGCATTTTTTAACTTTGTCGCTAAATATGGCTGCGAAAATTTTTTTTAGATTTTTTTAAATACTTAATCCTTAGTTAAAATCACCCGCTGGACAACTCTTGTTCGAAACTTTTTTCTCTAAAGTCATTACTTTTTCCATTATATTATTGAGAGAAAAGTGAAAAAATTGCTATTTTCAAAATTATTTTGCAATAAAAAACCATGACGCGTATCTCGCTCAGTAACTTTTTTAATGGCGCACTATATACGTTAAGCCCTATTTTAGTTTATTTTCTTATCCAAGCAAAGCGGATCGTTTCTTCTAATATCCCCGTCTTGGAAGGGTGATGTTACTACAAATTTTCCTAGTTCCTACTAGTTGAAACTCATAAAATATGGAATCCCGCAAGGGTCTGTTCTGGGGCCAGTATTATTCCTTGCCCAAAAAAATTAAGTGATTAAAACTGACACCTTTTTACAAGAGAGTTACAACTTATACTTTATCCCAGGAAACAAGATATTTATATCATAACTGTTAAAATTCAATAGCAACATTTTTCTGATCACCTGCATATTTATTGCATAAGATTGTGACAGCTGACACATTTGACATTAATCGTGTTTGAGTCCTGCTGCCATTTTCATATCGCAATTCCAAGTTTTTAATTGACTTTCTTGTTATCTAGATATAATCTAGGCATTAAAAATTTTATTTTAGAAATGTTAACCTAAAAGTATACATACACTAAAAGAAACTTTAGTTTATAACTTAAAGATAATTTAAAGATATCTAAACAATATGGCAACTATGTTAATAAATTACATCACACATTGTTATGACGCAAGGCAACTGTCATGTTTCCTGGTATAAACTATACCCCTGAAATGTCCCCCATTTCTTCACTGGTGCTTAATTTTATGGTCAACTGCGTTGCATTTATTGAAATTGTTGTTTTTTTTTAGCTTTATGAATGACCATAAGGAGTGGTATGGTGAAGTGTACTATATGGATGCTTTATAGTTTGTTATATAGGTAATTTTATGTAAAGAAAGACTGTATAGGATCATTTGGAATCTCTTCCAATTTACTGGAAAAAAATGATTTGTAAATATATAAATTATATAGGTTTTAGATTAATAAACTACTGCTACATTTTTTTATTTATTTCTGTGCTTGTGATGGACTCTCCTAAATCACCAGAATTGATGGTTCACACATCATATAGATATCAATTGTTAGAAAAATTATGAAGTGATTTAATGATCTTTATTTTTTCATATTTCGATTGGAATGTTTTATTTTTTTATCATATTACATTAAGACGCCTTATAGCTTAGAGTACAAATATAAGTAATAATCAATTTCTGTCATTCTGAGAATCAATGTCCATATATATATTTTCTTTTTGAATACCTTTTATAATATTTCCATTTTAAGTTTTGTTTTTGCTGCATTTTAAATAACTTTTTATGCCTTGTGAAACCAGTTTTTACCTAACAATTTAGATTAGACAAGCCACCACAAGATTTTCGTTGATAATTATAAATTTTACTAAAAAAATTAAGGTTTTAAAATTTAAGTTTTAAAACTTGTAGATAATTTAACTAACTTATCTACAAATCATTCGAGTTCATTCCGCTTTGTTATTTTCGCGATAAAACTTCAGGTGTATAAAATTACAGTCTTCTTAACGCAGTTTTGTACAACGGCCGTGTTATCTAAATTACGTTATTCTAAACAAACGAGAGTAGCTCTGGAGATCGGAATGCATAATACAAAACACATGGCCCGTGTTCCTATGAAACCAGCGAGCGTCAATGCGCTACGTCACGGATAAAATTTGTATAAAAAGGTGAACGCGAGCTACAATCGGGGAGAGTCGAACATACAGCCAGCATTGAGGACCCGACCAGGTTCACTCTAGTTTGGCCGACCTGGATCAGGATCACAACTGTCCAATTTTGCATTCACCAGGACTTAGTCTGCCGGGACCCCACAAGATTCCATTGACCCAGTTCCAGGTTGTTTGAAGAAACGTTGTTGACCAGCCGGCATTCGAGGACCCCACCAGGTTCGCTCTAGCTTTAGGCGACTGCTCGCAACGCACCCTTGTCCACGAGAGGAAAGTAATTTCAACATATATACGGTATATATATGGTATACAGACCAGCTATGACCACTGCCCAGGCCCGCGATGATCCTTTCGAACCCGGGGAAGTAGCGGAGGTCAAACTCGCGCCATAGCAGGCGATAGGTAAAATCACTTAAGCACGCATACGGCCGCCATCTCCTATCTAGTTTTACTCTGTTTTAATGTTTTCAGTATTTAAATCTAATGTTCTAAATTATTTTTGTAGAACCTAGCAGCTCGTACTGGTGATTTATTATTATTTTATTATTAACCTCACGGCTCTGTTCTCGTCTACGGTGCGGGCCCTAATCTTTGCTGCGTTACTTGAAACTTACTGTAATTGAGGTTCATAATATTTAAATGTTAAGCTCCCTGTTGCAAGCATATTACCATATACGAGGGAATCAGTGGGAGCAAGTCATTCTAATGCACTAATTAATCTGGGTAATGAATCGTAGAAACAGAACGCCTAGCTTTATAACACCCTTACCGGAATTGCCGTCAGCTGTTCTGTGTACCCACGCGACGCCCCGTCTACTACATGGGTGAGTAACCGCTTTAACTGGCTACCTGCCTCAGTGGATTGCTGGCCATTGTGTGGTCCAATGGTTGATAGATAGTTCACATGATATGATTTGACATGTGCCTTTTGTTTCATATGATTCGGTATTTACCGATGGCCCGATGCACGCCTTGTGTATTGTCTTGCAATCCATGAATTTATTCTACGCATAATGTACCGACGGCCTGTTCTATCCTAGCAATCCCTGCACGAATTCGTGCTGGTCGATGCGGAGCAAATGCCCCGACAAACCCTTCGAAGATTGACGGTTGTGAGACAATAATATAAGTCTGGTATTATCTATTGTTTTCAAGTTTTCCCCAGGCATACGTGAAATTTTACTTGTTCCCTGGTTAGATATGATAAAGTTTGACGCGTGCTCTTTGTTTCATAAGATTCTTTCAAGCCATGAATCTATTCTACGCATATCTACAAAGTGTCTCGACGGCCTGTTCCGTTCCAGCAAACACTGCACGAATTCATGGTTGTCGATGTGGAGCAATTGCCCCAACAAACCCTTTGTTGATTCGCGGTTGTGAGACAATCATGCGAGTCTGGTATTATCCATTGTCAATTATACAGGGAAATTTCCCTGGGCACACGTGAAATTTTGTACTTTAAAATGCATAAAATCTTGTAGAATCTATTAAAACAACTACTTTTCCTAGCTATATGCTAGAAAATATTGATTTACATATACAATAGAATGTTGAAGCTCCGTCTTTAAAACGGAGTGATACAGAAATTGCTTTTAGTTTTGACTAAGTAAGCAATTTCTGTGACAGAACTTGTACAACTTCTAAGTGATTCATTCGTTTCCGTATATATGTCCAGATATACAACTGGTAAGTATGTCTTCCTCATTATTCATCTATTTGGTTATTTCTCTATGTAATGAATTGTTACAAACTCAATATTTCTTTTCACAATATATATATATATATATATATATATATATATATATATATATATATATATATATATATATATATATATATATATATATATATATATATATATATATATATATATATATATATATATATATGTAAATATTCTACGTAGTAGACATATTTTCTACTTTATTTCAGATTATTGGTAAGGTCAGGATAAGTATCAAGAAGTTGATAATTATTTGTATACAAACAACATAAGTATGTTAAGTCGGGAAAAAACATACCTCTTTTCCCAAACACTAAGATATTCATTTGATTTATGACAATGACCTGTTAAGTAACGAATGTAAAAAGTCAAAGATGCGATATTGTTGCTTCTAAATTAATCTCTTATCTGTAGGATTTTCCAAACATTTCTATTTTTACAAGCTTTTGTTAACTTGCTATGTATGTCCTATGTATATTTGTTCGGGTCAAATCTTGCAACCAAATTTTAAAGCAATTATCCTCAACCGATTGCGCTGAACTTTTCCATACACGTTTAGTTTGGATGACAATGCACGGTTAGCTGAGTGACGTCATTCTGGCGGACTAATTATTTTTGATGCACTTTGATTTGCTGAGAGGAATACGAAAATAAAATGACTCTAAATATCCAATATGGCGTACTCCCAAAGATGGTGGACTGTGTTTGTTATGCACCCCCATAATATTGATATCAAATGAAAGGGTTCAGGGGAGAGATTCAAAATGGCGGAAAAGAAGGTGGCCGCTATACCATTTTTAAAGAGATAACTCGGCAAAGGGTTCAGGGGAAAAATAATCAAAATGTCGGAAAACAAGATGGCCGCTGTACCAATTTTAAAGCGTGATTTTAAATCGTTTACAGTCAATATGAGCGGTAAATTCAGAGATATATTAATACGGGGAGACCTAAGGGTTCATTCCTAAAACGCTGGAAGAGCCGATCTATTATTCTAAAAAGTGCAATGAGTGCGAGAGAGAAAATGGAAGACAGCTGCTGCGGCGGCGACCTTTCGGCAACGCCGCTTCTTGTGATCAGATGGTATAAGAGGACGGGATAAGTAGACACGCCATTGGATGGGCAGTGGCGTGTCTACTTATCTTTAATGAATGAGTTAGGGTAAACTGTATAGTTACATAAGAAAAATACTGAATACCCTGTATCCTAACGTTGCAATAAATCAAATGAAAACAGAAAACATTCAGAGCATAGATTCATTCCTGTACATTAAGATAATGCTTACCAACTTGACCGATACAACATGGTGGTCATTCAGTACTACATCAACATACATATGATCATTGAAATAATCCCAGATATTGGAAGGCAATGTAGGTAGGGTTTTCACAATTGAAAAGGTCGTAAAGGTTTTCTACATTTTCGTTAAAAATACTGTAGTGGCACTGAAGAACCTAAAGAAGCGCTCAGCTGTTTTACATGTTTCAATGGCCATGGGACTAGTGTTAACCGAAATTTTCAATTAAATAAACCTATACATATTTTACCTTGTAGATACCTGATCTAAAAATATCATCCCCTCAGAACGACGTGGTTTAGCTCCGACTTTGACATATCTTTTTCTGGCATAACCCATTTGATCGTGTTTCTAAATCCCCAGGGAAAAGATCGGAGCACAGCTCTGGATATTTGGGTAGGGGTTGAACTCCCAACATGCCAACCAGCTCAAGCCAGAGGTTTCTCCTTTCTGGGTCTTTGGGAAACCTTATTAAGAGTTGTTGAATTATAATATGATTTTAATTTGAAGATGAAAATGGTGTTTTGCATCACCAGAATAAAAATATATTTAAATACGTATCGCACATTGATTATGTACTATATAAATTATATAATAAAAATTAATTAAATAATTATTGATTAATTATTGCAGCAATATAAAAAGTTCAATTTTGGTTTCAACGCCGCCCCTGGCCAAGCCAAGCTGTCAAAGCTTGTATGCACCATAATTACACACTTATTGTTACCTAAATCGCAATAAATACAAAGATTCGTAGAACACACTAAAAAAAACACAATTACAAGACGGCGTTTCGGCAACCTCTCAAATTTTTTCCATTGATTAATCGACATTCACGTAAAACTCGAGTAAAATTCATCAAACGACGTTGCCGTTGTTGAGATTTATATCTCAAGCTCAAGGCACAGTACATTTTCGGTTTTCACCATGTATTATTAACCCAATAAGACAATACAATAGATTACTTTTGCCAAGAACCTGTTTTAAATAACATTTTAGTATCAAAATGAATCAGATTCGTTGATATTGTCAAATTATTTGAACATCTCTTACGGTATTCAAAGGCTTCAAGTGAATTTAACAGTAAGCCTGGCAAACGTCGTGCCGCTCCACAGAGGTCATTTGTGATAAATTAGGCAGTAATAAATACAAATGTAAAAATTTTAGGCTTTAACTGTACCTAAGTTGTGTAAATATCTTTTTCTAATTTTGACATGTAAAGTGAGACTTTTCAAAACCCTTTGACGTTAGGAAACGTCTTACTTTTCACAACCAGCTACGAAAAGTAAAATATTACCCAACTGTCATTTCATAGTAGGTTATTTCGACCTGACAAGCTGTGTCGCACCGTTACAACCTACTGTATTGTTTTTAAACGTAAAATTGGGATTGAGTTTTTTCTCATAAAATATAAAATTCATGAAAATTAGAAAAAATCTTGTATGAAACACGTTGGGAAACAATCTTTTGTGTAACTCGTATCCTTTTGCGGAACTCGCTAGCGCTCGTTCTGCAGAAATCTGCTCGTTACACAAAATAGTACTTTTCCCAACTGGGTACATAAATAGCTATTAGTTATGTTATTAAACATTTTTTTAAAGTGTTCTATTTCAGACCTTGTCAACATACAGAATGTTTATAAATAATTCAGTGTCATAATAGTTATTATTATTGTGTTAATTAAAGGTTTGAATTAAATTTAAGGGCTTTTTATTCCTAGACCAATTTCAGGCGGAAAAGTTTATATAAACATGTGTCATAAAATGTCTGGTGTTCATTTTTTTAACGCGGGTTTAATATTTCAAAGGTTCTTTTCCCGATTCTTTGAAATTTGGCAGTGTTATTTTTAGTAATAAAGACCTCTTTTAGCCCCAACTAATTAAAAATATTAGGTCCAAATGAATGTTTTCCATTTTTTTTTAAATAAATTTGATAAACAGGGTGTTTTATTTTCTTTACGTTAGTAAATATAAGTATCTTAACTTATTATATAATAGCAGAGGAACGGGACAAACTGAAAATAAATTTAAATTCCAATTTTACTCATCATGTTGCTCGCTAAATTTTTGCTTGTAATGTGGTCCTGCACTGGTCAAATGGTCACATCCCCATTTGTATCTAATAGTAATTTCATTTTTTGAGGTAGGTTATTTTCATTTTGAGGTAGGTTATTACATAGATCTTGCTGAGATTCTATAATTCTTTTTACTGTCTGGTCAACGAGGGTCTGAAGGTTAACCTCACAGCGGATATGTCTGCTATACAAATAGAATTCTCACAGGGTAACATTTATTTTTAGGCGAAGGTTTCTTTTTCTTCATTACTTTTTTCATCTTTGTTGTTCTAGCAGGTGAATTTTCTGTAAGTTATTATGGTGGAAGCATTTCGTTGACCTGAATCTTCTAGACTTTTACGCGTAGCAAATGTAAGTTGTTCCGTAGAATAGTTATCCCATAAAGGCATTAACTTTTGTCTTTTTCGTTGGTCGCCGAGATCTTTAAATAATTTTTCTGATCTACATCTGCTGGATCCAGGTACAGCAACATTTCATTCTTCAGCAAAAATAATGGGTTCGTTTAGCCACGCACGATGTCTGGCCTCAAAAAATTTTCGAGGCCTTTTACAATTATTCTTCCACATTGTGGCAACAGCGCTGTTCAAATTATTAATTTTTCTCGTTACCATATCATACTGATTATCACGTCGAACATTATTTAAGATGAGCTTTCTTAAAACAAATTTAAAAACTGACAATTTTTTTCTCCAAGCGAGCGCTGCCCACACCAGACGCCAAACAAGTCGTTTTTAACTATTGACATAGTCCCTATAAAATTTGTTATAAACCCCAAGCACTTCTTGACAGTTAAATGTGTAATTAATGGGAAGGTAATAACCTATTTAAGTATAAAAAATAGTTTTATGACAAGTATTTTTTAATGTTACAATATGCAGCTTTTGAAAGTTAATATAATTTAAAAGAATGTTAAAAATGGATGCATTTATATTTAAGTATATTCTTTATTATACATGCGCCGATTTTTAACATAACTTAATATCAAATATTAAAGCCCTTTACCTTGTTCTCTAAGACAAAAAAATCCAAAATTTAAAAGACCAACTAGAAAACAGCAACGTAACTTAAAAATCACAAAACGGATGTCAAAAAATTCAATGCTAAGTTGCAATTAATTATTTATAATATTTGAGCTATTTTCATGGCTAACTCGAAGAAGAAAAAATGAGTATGTTAAAAAATATTTTCCGTCGACCGTGTATTAACGAGGTTAATTAATGTATAAAAAATCGTTTATTAATGACCCCTATTAATGCATAATTTTCTATTAATAAACAATTTTAGTGAAACATACGCATACATTTAAATTTCCAAATCAAGATGCCGTGTCATTAATCTGTCACTGTCATTAATGTCACGCTTAATATTTGAAATATAATTTTGTAAAACACCTTCTTGTCTCCATACTTTCTGACAATGGTGCAGATTTTTCAGCCATTAAAC